>LKNJ01001776.1:47056-57120 GCA_002120245.1 Maccullochella peelii
GGTAATGAGGATGCTGCTCCAAAAGATATGGCTTTCCTTCCTCTGTGCAAGCATGTGTGGTCACACAGATTTGCAGAGGGGAAAGAATGCTTTCCCACATCCCAGCACACTCTCTCTTTCTCATCACAATCACATACACACAGGAGAAAAAAAAAAAGGTCTGGCTCTGTTCCTTCACTCTCTGGCAGGAGACCCTGAGGCAGAGCCAGGGGTAAGAGAGAGACACAGCTCCTATTTCCTGCCCCAAACCTTCAGCCTTTGCCAATGAAAAGAGAGACCGTCCAATTAGATTCCATTGTGTACAGACAACATGGCTATCCTGACTCAGGGACTCCTAATATCTGCTCAGATATAACATGTAATTCCCACTGCTGCTGCAACTTAGATTATGATCGTACAGTTTTTTGATAAAAAGCCAATAAGATATCACCTCTGTGCTCTCAAGAATGAAAGGAAGTATTGATCATTAATTTGATCATATTAAACTTAGTCACAAGTGCCTTTATACTCAGGTTCAGCAGTTGCTTTCTCAGTAACTCAAGTTGAAACGAGAGCTCAGAAATGTAGTTTCCTTTCATTAGGTTTTTATGGGATTTTTATTGTATAACTGCTCGTGTTTTTTGTATGCGTTTTCTTACTGAGCTGTGAGTATTTGCATAAAGGACCAACTGCAGACAGAAGTTGCTAACTAGCTTAGACTTTAAATGCTATGTTATGAAACTTTGGTCGGTGCTATGTAGTTGTCCTTAGAAATATAAACATTAACCCTACATTAACTGTTTTTTTGGCCACTTGGGGGAAGTGGAAACAAGCTGTAAACACAACACTGACATCACATTATCACATTTTAAGTTGCTATGGCTAACTTGCTAGCAAACAATTGGCTATTTACACATCCAACAGATACAAAGCAACATTAGCATTCATATGGAGTCATGTTTCTGTCCACCTGATGACTCTAGGTTCATTATTCAGTCTCCTTTTTGCTCTGTTTTTGTTCAACTCCTGATAAAAAAAATATCTGGCTCTTTAGCTGCTAAATGCTCTACTAGCTTCCTGCTGGGCAGGTAGTGTGCAGTGGGTTTTTTAGAGTTTTTTTCCTGAAAACAGCTGCCTGCTGGTAAGAGCAGTGAGAGTGTACAAAAACAGTAAAGCTGCAGACCAGAAAACCAAAACAATTAGCTGGAAGATACTAAAACACTCTGCAGAGCTGCTGGGAACTGCAGTGACTAGTAATAAATCTTTGTGGGTTTGTCACTACCAGTGACCCTTCATACATATGCATAATAATTTGATCCATTGTTAATATGAAATGTTTATTAAAGGAGCTTTAAACAAATAAATAGGTTAGTCACGCTAGTGCTACAATGTGTAATTATTATTTTACCCCTTGAGGTAAACTCAGGATATCCTACTGATTTCCAAAACAGGCCCTAAATCAAAGTGAAAGCGTTTCAGAGCTCGAACAAGCATGACCAAAAAAAAAAAGAGAGAGTGTGAATTCAAAGAGTGAATAAAAATATGCATAAAAAAGAGTTGCTTTTTAAAAGAATCAGTGAATGGTGTCTTCGAGAGTGAGCTGTTGTCTGTCTGTTTCAGGAGAAAGAGAGGAAGAAACAGAGGGAGGCAGAAACGCAGAGAGACAGGAACATGAAAAACTCGTCTCTTCTTCAGAAGTAGCCAATTAGGGCTGTGAAAAAGTGGAGAGGCTCAACGTGAGGCCGTATTCTGCTCGAGGAGCATGCCGTTACCCTTCTCTTTCTCACTCTTGCGAGTCTGCAGCTTTCTAATCAAAGCCTCACTGAACCAATGCCTGTTCCCCTGGTCTATATTCAGATGAATCAAGGAAATTATGCTAGCAGGTTCTGGTCAGTCTCCCTCTGATGTTTTTTCCACTCTAACAGTAAACTCTGTGTTTGTCATTTTCCTCCCCTAAGGAGTTGTTTAGAGTTCAGACTCCCTGTGGGCTATGGAACAAGGGTTTCATGGGGGCAAAGTATGTCTGTGAACCTCTGCCAGGATGCAATGCTAAAGGCCAGACAAGGACCTGAGCGACTCACACAGCATCCATACATGGAACGATGGAGCTGCAATCCCAGTGCAGACTAAATGAAGCTCAGCACCAAATAAAGCCTCTCCCGTTCAATAGATCTGGGCGCCTTAGCTTTCAAAGTGCTCCGACGTGGTAAACAAATTGTAAGGCACCTTGGTGGAAAAACTGCCCGTAAGACTGTCTCCAGACAGAGTTAGTGTCATGCTTTGCCTCTTGAGTAACTCTGAGGCTGGTGGTGCGAGGGAGGACAGATGGCTGCAGGGTGAAGGATGTGGAGGACAGAGGGAAAGCACAAGAAAACACAGAAGATGAAATATTAATTTGGGGTGTGCCTGGAAGACTGGACAGTGAACTGAAACACTTGGCGCACTCTGTTTTTTTGCCCCCTCCCTCTCTCTCTTTTTTACCCTCCTTTCAAACGTCCCGTCCAAGTCTGAAACACAAGGCCGCGGCTAAATGTCAAAGCAGGAATTTTCCCTCTCTTTATGCTACTCTGGCATGCAACTGTGATTTCCCCTAGACACAGAATCCCAGACATGGCAAAGCATAACAAAAAAGATCTGAACTGACGAGTTAAGTCTTGGACAGAGGAGTAGAAAAAACAATACGGAGGTTCCAACATACCGTTTTTCTCTCTCATGCTCCAGCTTGACTCTTAAATCCTGTTGAGAAAAAAAATAACAACAGAGGGGAGTTTTGGAAGTGGAAAGTTAAAATCATTCATAGCTGTATGTGGGATTTGGACTGCTAAATAAACAATACACTTTTTGTACTGCTGTTGCTGAATTTGGTCTAGCAATACAAAGACAACATTATCCTTCAACTTGACTCCAAACATGGCATGTCACAATCTAAGGTTTCTATATATAAAGGTTTTACCCAAGGGAGCAGTGTGAATGTGGAGGAGCCTGAAAGTCTGCATGAGGTAATGGTGATAAACTAACACTGACATCATATCAGTGTGAGCAAATGGTTCAAAAGTAGGGGTTTACCCCAACTCACAGATGAGCACTCTGAGCGGAAACTCTCTCTGCTCCTCACTGTTTGTTTATGTCTCATCATAAACATTAGTGCTTCAAGAGGATTTGCCAATTATCATTCCACAGAAGGAACAAACGCATAAGGAAACGACTTCAGAAAGAGGCATAAGGTGATGGAGAGAAATTAAATTCCTGGAGGCACAAAGTTTTCAGTGTACAAAAACCATGAAGGAGAATGATTAGCTGTCCGAAATGTGAAATTTATCATCTCCAATGATTTCTAAAATGATGAAGTGATGACTTTGCAAAGTGTTATTTTCCTAAATAGTACATCTTGAAAAGAGATTTTACTGCACAAGCTTAACCGAACACTCTAATTTGCTTTGTTTGTGTGCATCTGCAGCATTCAACTACATACAACACAGCTGTCAAGTTTGGAATTCCCATTCAAATAAATGTTGATGAATGCAGCACAATGTCACACTAGCCTCTGTAAAATGTGTTTGAATTAGACTTAGAATAAGCTTCTTTCAGTCACAGTACAACCTTCACCTGACTTTGGCAGCCAACAGCTGTCAGTCCAGCAAAAAAAAAGGTTTTGTGTATAAACACAGAATGACAGTAAAGGTTAAAGGCACTGCTGTGCTTCTGGTGTGCCTGGTTAATAAACTGTAATTGAGTGACAGCTTTAATGTGAAACTCAACCAAAAATCTACACTCACCCCCTGTAGGCTTTAAAAGGTGGCTGTCAAAAGTTTATCATTTACTCTTTCACAAAGAACAGCAGCTGCAATCAGACTGAATTCAAGTCTGTTACAATGGATTCCAATGGTTTCACAGCAGAAAAAGATTTAAACAGAAACTTTTCAAATTATCCATGCAACATAATCCACCTCTTCTCTGTCCTTTCGTATATTTATACGAATATATATATATCACAGCCACCATTAAAGCCTCCTAGAAGTGGTCAGAGGTTGATATCAATACTTGAGAGAGAGATTTCAATTGTAGCATGACTTTAAATGAAGTAAGACTGGGTGCCATCTGTACCTGTTTGTAGAGTAAGGTTCTGTTCTTGGGCTTGTGACTGTTGTGCTGGGTGTAGCAGCGACCCAGGGCTGCCAGGTCCTTCATAATAGAGTTAAGTGCCTCCTCATCGTCTAAAAACAGAAAATACACAGTTATGGGAAATCCTTCTCACTCTTTCAAGGTTAAATAAAGGAACTGAAACAGAGATACTGTAAAATGACCTATAGCTGTATAATCTCACTTTACATGATGACATAAGCCACCCATGTGACCATTTGTTCACACTTAGAGTGATGATAGCCTAGAAAGGTAACACAAATCTGGTTTGATCATTTGTGGCTTGCATTGGAGCTTGTGTCGGCTCAGACCAGGCATTGAGGCAACACCTGGTGTGTTACTTCCTGTTCTCAAACCATCTGTGGAGTTTTCACTAATGGAAAGAATCCAGTGGTTTATCTCTTACATAATCAGAACAACATATTCTCTATGAAAGGAGAAGATACCTAGAAAAGAGAGGTTTTCTCTGTACGACACCTGTACGTGCCAAATCTTTGTCTTCTTTGATTGTTATCACTGTTTAAGTGTGAGTAAGGTGAGGAATTCTGATGCTGTGGGTAAACCGAGCAATTCTGATCGCTCTCAAACTCTGTACCCTGCATACAAAAGCTGTGAAAGAGCAAAGGTGTTTAATAATGCAACATGTGTGTCTATGAGTGCCTGTCGCGGGGGGCAATGTGGTCGCGAATGTGCCTGGAGCTCGTTTATTAGACACTTCAACATTTCATTTTATATCAATGGAGAGATTTCAGGAACATAATACTCTAGTTGAAATTTGGTCTCCTGTGATCCGATGAGGATTGATCTATTCTTTTGTCAAACACAGACTGATTCAGGATCAAAGTGCAGGCTTAAACATGAACTGAGCTCACCGACTTTGATGGAGAAATCAGAGGCTAAACAAGAGCAAGTCAAGTGTGTTTCAAATTCATCATAATTCAATCTGTACAGGGGACAGGCCTGTAGTGTTTATTAAACCCTTATAATTCATTTAGCAAACCTGCAAATGCAAGCAGACCAGCGGTTCTCCATTTCTCACTTCTCTTCTCCCACTTCACACTTTCTGCCACACACACACTCACAAACACACTAACACACAGTCTCATGTGTAAAGGGGGCAATCATGCAGATGAGCATGTCAGACATTACCATATCAAGAGACTTTAATAGAACCAATTATCTGAGTGCAGTGATTACAATATAAAGAAGAGGTTGTTGACCTCAGCACACGCCTGCCTCTCAGATAAGCCCTGGGTGCATTTATTATAAAAGCGCACACACATATACACCTGCAGGACAGACCACACTCTTTAAAATAAAGGGGATCTGTGATTGTGAAAGACCACTGGGAATGTCACTCACATAGCAAGTGTGATCGTAGCGCAGGGAGCAGATGGGGTCTGAGGTAACATTTGATCTTGTTGCCACTGTACGGCTCTTGTGGCAAGCTGTTCGCCGACAGTGGGCCAGTCCGTTGGGTTCACCCAGGGGACACAGCACACACAAACACGGATTTACACATGCAGATTAGGGATGCACCAATCCGACTTTTTCCTCAATACCTCAACTCATGGTATCTGCTGATGCTGATTCCCAATCCGATTCCAGTGGTCTCTTTTCCCCATATTCAAAATCTGTATACCTCACCGCGTGGAACTCATCTGGATCATTTTTATGTAAGGTAACATGAGGTCAGAGATTTCTGTGGCACTAAAAACTGCCCGCCATGACTGAATGTATGTAACAGATAACTGAAACAGTGAATTTTCTAATGACACTGATGAAGAAACTGTATTTAATTGTGGATCGGGCTGATACCCAACCTGTTTAAGGGCAACAATCTGGATCCCTAATCTGAATATGGACAAATATGCATTAGTAGGTATGCATACTACTGACATTCCCAATTTAAGACATTTAATCTAATCAAGTAGATTATGACACTAGTCATACCAGACCAAGTAAGGCTGTATCAGCAATGAGTGTACTGAACTAAGCAAGGGTGCGTTTTATTGCTGCTGGATTCAATTGTAAATTTTTAGGAAGACTGTGTTATTTATTCCTTCAAAAGTGACACAAACTCGATTTAAATCGAACATTACTTGGAAGTTTCTCCTGGTTTAACCTTTATCAGTATTCTGCTTTTCACTCAAAACTATTTTTCACAGGAAAGCTACTCCTGCCAGACCTCTCTCTTAGGTCAGCGAGCTAACATAAACTGCGGCTGAGCCACATCAGCAGCTAACAACAGAGGCGCACATCTGGCTTGACAATCCCACTATAGCAGCAGGAGTGAAGTGAGGAACGACGCAACTCCCCTCTCCACTGACTGGCACACTCCCTCCACTTCCAGATAAGCTAAATAAGGCAGAGCGATAACTTATATGTCACACCCACAAAATTTCTGCCCACAGTGAAACCAGAGAGAGCATCACGAGGGGGAGAACTGATATAATTGAAATTAATGAGTATAAGTTATTGGAGGCTTTATTATGTCAAAGCACCAAACAAAAACTAAATGAATGAGAAAGAAGTATAAATAGAGACAGTCAAGTAAGCACATTTCCTATCAAATGCAGTGACAAGCTGTGATTGCACATTCTTATCTCTAGCAACAAGTTTATAACTACATGTGTGGGTTGTTTGATTGTGATAAAACCAGGTAATTGTGAGACAGGTGAGCCACTTCCGATCTCTTCCTCCCTTTTGTTTGTTTAAGAGATAAGACAGAAGGAACAATAAAGAAAATAATTAAATCACACCTACGTATGTAAACAACTCGCATACCTCCAGACAAAACCACACAATGTTCCTTCATCGCACAGCGGTTACATACTGTACCAACCTGGAGCTCCCTGTTGGGACTCACAGAGGACGGCTAGTTAAAATACAAGCTGTCAGGAGCGGTGGATGACTAACTGCTCAACCAGGCCTGCCCTCTCCGAGCAGGAAGGAACTGAGTCACCGTCTCTGTTCTGAATACGAAGCTGTGCTAACCATGTTATTCCAGGAAATTAATGGGTTTTTGATTGAATCAAAGATAGACACGAGGGCATAAAGCATTTGTCCACGGTCACTCTGACCACGCTGAAATGAATCAACATGCTGCTATTGTGCTGTGTATGCAAGATAAGAAAAGTGTGCAGGATTTCTTATTTTGTTTTGTAGAGAGTGGGTTTTACTTGAGAGTAGGGCAGCAATTAATGTTTCATAATTGTTTCAAATATTTTTCGATGAATCTTTAGGAATTTAGTCAACAAAATGTCCAAAAATCGTGAAAAATGCCCATCACAATTTCCCAGAGCCCAGGGTGACATCTTCTTTACTTGCTTTATTTGTTCAATAACAGTCCAAAAACAAAAGGGTATTCCATTTACAATTATATGAAAACAAGGAAAAGCAAAGCAAGTCATTAAGTTAAACAGAATGTGCATTTTGACTTTTTCTCAATTAAATTATTACCTGATTATTAAATCAAATTGAATTAAATTGATTTTCTGTTCTACTAAAAAAAAAACAACAACACCACCAAAATGCAAACCTAACAATAATCGTATTTAAGACTACTTGACATGTTGAGTCATTTTGCAAAACAAAATCTTGTACCTCCATCTTTATTTCTCATTATCGCTGCCTCTCTCTCTGGCGATGTGTTGTTTCAGTCCTGCCTCTACAGGCTCAGAGTGAGCACAGGCAGTCAAGGATACAAAACAAACAACAGAGGCTTGCATGTGTGTATCTCTGTGTGTGTGTATGTGTCTTTATGTGTGTAGTCCTGTGCTGTGACCTATGGATAATAGTAGAGAGGAGAGAGCGGGAGAGTCAGTTGGCGAAGGGGGCAGTGAGAGTGTGAGAACTGCGTGGTGGTGTACAGAGCCGGCTGTGATGGCTGTCTATAAATTAAGTTGTTACATCACTGAGGCTGCCAGGCCGAGGTCAGCCAAGGCTAACCACCACCAGTGCAGTGGAAAGCAACCAGCTCACACATCACTGCCAGGAGCAGCCTCACAAACCAACTACGGGAACTTTTTTTGTGGTATATGGATAGGCTGGGATACCTGCAGTCCATTTCCTGTGCTTCTTCTTGTATTTTGGGTAAAATGTGACCAGCGTAAGAAAAGGGGGAATTCCAGGAAGCCACGCAGAGCAAGCAACATTACACAATGGAGGCTGATTTCTGGGCATTGCATCATCAGTCTGCATCTTTCTTTTTTTCTCAGGCTAAAGCAGAGAACTGTGAAAGTGGAAGCAGGTGAAATGAAGTTGTAACTCAAGTCCAAGATAGCATACATAAAAGCAGTTATTCTCCTGTAGCTGTACTGCTCGAGGAGACAGTCGCAAGTTCTCAGCTAAAAGAGTTTGGAGTTGAAGACGCTGCCCCAAGAGTGTTTAAAGAATAACACTGGCTTTAAGAGGTTAGTACTGCAACTTGCAAGCTAACAAAGTGTGTGTAAGGGCCAGCGAGGCAGCGACTGTGTGAGTGAGGCAAGCTGCCTGAATGAAGACATTGAGGGGATTTCCTGGTGCCGAGAGACACATCATGGCAAAGGCATTTGGCGGGATTAGCAGCCGGAGCCAAATGTGTCCTCACTCTGCAGCAGCAGCATGGGCCAAGCTCTGACGCACAACACACACACACACACACACACACACACACACACACACACATCAGCTATAATAAGCAAGGCACACTCTAAACTCTCTACACACCTTGCTGTTTGTCGAAACTGCAATACAGCTAATTTAACACGTAATGGGTGTAATGTTTAAACCCCTGAAGTTAATCTTTCACTAAGAATAATGACTCTGATGTAATGCAGGGTATTTTGGGTGTGCGACAATAGTTGTTCAATTAATGTTTGTACAAGGTCTGTGCCGAAAGTCTTTTCATTGGGGAATGTCTGCAAACATTTCCATTCAATATGTAAAGGCTGCGGCATTCCTTCTCTTGACCTGTGTATTCTTGTATTTCCACTATACTGTAATGGAAATGTCATGAGCTCTTAAATCGGCCTTTGTGTATACTGAATTTATGTTAATGTTTGTGCATGAAGTATGGAGCTAGAGCCAGGAGGCAAAAACTTGACAAAAAGACTTGAGGCAAGGGCAAACAGCTAGCCTTGCTTTCTCCACAGTCCAAAAATGCACCTATCAACCACCTCGGCACAGCAAAGTTTATCTACCCGACCTCACAAAATTGACACTACTAGAGGCTTGGGGATGTAGAGATTAACTTACTACTGTAGCTACAGCATACATGAGTTATCAGCTAACATGCTAGCACAAGTTAGTCACAATAGCCCCTGAGCTCCTTTCTATCTTCTCTGTACTGGGCTGTTTGCAAGTTATTGAAGAGGGGAAAAAAGCTCTTAGAGCTAAGCTAGCCAGCTTGCTAACTGTCAGTTAACGCTAGTATATTTTTGAACTTTGGACAGAGCCAGCTAGCTGTTTGCCCCTGCTGCCGGTCGTTATGCTAAGCTAAGCTAAGCTAAGTTAAGCAAGCTCCTTAACACACAGACATGAGATGAGAGTAGTGGCGATCCTCTCATATAACTTTCGGCAAGAAAGAGAATAACAGCATTTTCCAAAATGTCAAACAATTTCTGCAATGCTGATAGACATTGGGTTTACCTTGTGAGTTCCTGTGCGGTCCGGGTCCATTTTGGAGACCGTAATCTGTGGAAACAAAGGCAACACAGTTTTGGATCAGAGTGGAAAGAAGTCAAAAATAAAGAGACAGGGATGAATGCTGCAATGTAGTTATGATGCATAGTGCATTGTGTTTGGTTTTGATTAGTATCGATTCAATATTTTGAGCTTTGTTTACAGAGGTCAGTTAGCAACAGGTTGAGACTACAGCTCCTCCAGGCCTACAGGGTCCTGTGCACATGCAAATATACCACAGGATTTGTCTGGAGGAACTCACTGTGTGTGTGTGTGTGTGT
>LKNJ01001776.1:57172-80487 GCA_002120245.1 Maccullochella peelii
ACTGGTTTTGCATAGAGGTATGAGTGCGTATGTGTGTTCACAGGCCTGGTAGGTGTGAATATAAATAAATGTGCAACACTGGAATCTTGAATACTTTGAATTATTGAGGAAGATGTGTGTGCACCCAGAACCTTCCTATGTGCAAAATCAAGTGTCCATATCTGAATAAAGCACAAAAATCAGGAAAACAACATTTTTACTAACAACAGTGTAAAAAGACCAAAACAAGTGTGTACAAAACAGGCCATCTGGAGCTGTTAACAGCCTCCTCGCACTTTTCCTCTCTTCGTACATGTGTTATTTATCTCCGCACTCTTCCTGCCAGAGGATGTGCGAGAGGTGTGTATGTTTGTGTGTTTCCCAGTAATCGTGCACATTTCTGTATGTATGCATCTGTACAGTAACCTGCCTTTCGAATACTACTCACCCATGTTTACTGTCATCATCAGGAAGTGGTCCTGTTGAACTCGAGCACAGAGCTCAACTTCTCTCTGCAAGCGAAGATTTCATCCTGAGAACAAGAAACAACAACGCGGTTTCAACATCCAAGAACTGTGCCACTTTCCTTCAGCTCGGTTCACATAATATTTCAGTGATTGCACAACAACAATGACAAAACAGGACGCAGGTGGTAGTCTCAACACAAAGCTTTTTTTCCCCCAATATCAATGTCACCGCTTCTGTTATTTATTTAATCTTTATTTAACCAGGATGGTCTCTTGAGATTGACATATCCTTTTTTGAAAACTCCTGGCAGACAAATAGCAACATGACAGCCAAGACCTGCATTTGATGCTGGTTACTCAAGCCATCTAAATCCTGTGAATGCCCTGATGTCTCTTTATTACCACTCTGAGAACCGCAAACCAGCAGCAGTGGAGGAATCTCCAGTGTTTGATGATGGAGGAGCCTTGTGCCCTTCAGATCCCATGGTGTAGCAGCGAGGCAGGCGTGGGTGTTTGCCTAACTGCCTGCCTCAGGTGAAGACCATGAGCCTTCTTTATGCATTAAGCTGGTGAGCGCAGAGCAAAAAAGCGGCTGTCACATCCCATAATGAGGTGATACAGGAAAGAGTCTTTTACCTTTGACAGTCATTTATTTTGCTCCACTGATGATAGTAAGTAAAGAACGGAGGAGAAAATGCAGATGTTTTGAGTAAACCACCTCCCAAAAATCCATCTCACGTTGTTTATGCATACCAAACCATCATTCCAGTGAAATGTTGACTTTTCTTAAAGATGATGGTCACATCCTGTTACAGACTACTTGCAGATATTTCACACACACACACACACACACACACACACACACACACACACACACACACACACACACACACACACTTTGTCTTTGAATGCAGGCTTAGCAAAAAGGGGAACAGGAACTAGAGAAACAGCTGCCGTACAGTATGCTGTTATATTAAAATGTGTCTGGTGGTTATGAGTTGACCAAAGGGAAGCTGCAGGTTTAAGAAAGCCAAAAAAGACCTTTCAGTGCTACATAGAGCTATATATCTATATTTTGCTGAACAGAAACTGGGGCCATAAGTGACAATTATGAGATAATGGAAAAAGATAAAATAGAAAGGTCAACAGATAAGGGAATTTACCTATTGTCTAGACAGAAATATCTACTAAAAGTTTGCTAACTTTAGCTAATATTAGTCATCATAAGCTACTGGTCATACCAGACCCTGTAAGGTCTGTAAGTAAGGCTGTATCAGCAAAACCACTGAGTGTACTGAATTCAGCAAGAGTGCATTTTATTGCTTACATTCAACGTGTCATTTGTAGGAGGAACGGTGTGCTACTACTTCTTTCATAATCTTGCTTTAAAATGCAAAATAAAGAAACAAAAGCTGACAAAAACAATTTGCATCCGAACATAGCTCATGGAAGAGGAAGTATGTGACAACAAGGCATCAGTGAAATTATAGTACTTTTAGTACAACTATTTCTCTTCTGTATGAATGAAGACCTGCATCTCAAAGAAACTGCATGATTAAAAAACAGCCTTGTGTTCACACTAAAAACTATTCTCAGGCATTTTCAGGATGCCATGTGACTTTTATTAAAGGGTTAACATGTCGTTATTGCTGAGTGATCTGAGAACTAGCTGTTACTGACTGCTTGTTGCTACACAGAGACAACACAAAATCACAGCTACTGTTGTCAGTGGCTACAATCTCAGAGTCTCACAGTGTTTCAGCCAACATTTGGTATTCAGCACTGCAGTTTGACTCAAATTCTTCAGTTCTGCTGTTGTGACATTTTCTTATGATTCATTTTTGCTATAAATTAAACACTCTAACTGAGGCAGCTCAGTTACAATGGGAGTGAGTATCAATGTAACATATTTGTGTTAAGGGGAGATAATATACTGGCATAGCAGTATGCATCCATACAAAGCTGTAAGGGGAAATTTACAGAAAAATATGATAAGAGAAAAACTACATAACAGAAACAAAAAATAGAAATACTGTATTAGAGTGATGGTATATAAATGTGTAAGGCAGATTTAGGTTGTGGGAGTCTGACCATCAACAAATTCCAACACAAAATAGAGCCTCCAGAGAGACTAATAGCAACACTCCCCGGATAATTTCTGTCTTTTTTTTCCTAAAGCATCGTTTATTTTTTGTTTTGCTATCTCCAGTGTCCATGTTGCATGTGTTCTTGTGCACTTAAAGCCTCTAAACCACTGTGTACAGTATGTGTCCCAAACATTCAGCACAGACAAATGCTCCAGCCTGTCTGCGGAGACGCAAATACTTTCTTTTTGTGCCAGACAGAAATCTTTTCATAAAAGCAACACAGACAGCCACTAGAGCAATTTACAGGCTGAGGGGCAGAGTCACAGGGTGCCAGCAGAGTTTGAGCATGGCAACATGCAGTATACTGCTGTCAGTGGCACGGATCACAAGAGCTGGTGGATTAAAACTTTAAAGCATAAATATGGGGCCTGGGCAAAAATGTTTCAAGGGTGACCACTTTCTGAGAACAGGGAGTTCTAAATACATCACAACATGGGTGCTAAATGTGGGCAAACTTATATTAACTCACAAAACACACTCTGTATTTTTATTTTTATTTTTTTTACAGCCGATATACCTTCGATAAGGTTGCAAATAATGAATTGAAGAATGTATATGTCCAAGCAAAGCTCTGTGTCAGGCTGTGCTAGTATGGTGCTGCTGACCACACATGAAAGAGATGAATAGCAGCCACAAGACAGGTGGTCTTCCTAACACCACGTGGCCCAGTCTGTTGATGCTACACACACACACAGAGGAACAGAACAGCCCCTGTCTTGTGCCAGCAAGTCACCAGATGGCCCATCTGTTTCACCCCTCTGCCCAGCGGGATGTCGGGCTAGTGGTGCCCACAGATCACCAGCCCAATTCTCCACACGCTTCTTGGCAGGCGGTGCGATGTGACAGCCCCGCTTGTTGAAGATCAAATGCTGATCGCCACCCGCTCTTGTTGCTCTGCAGCCACACGTCCTCCAAGAAAAGTCTGTCTGCTAGATCACGAGACAAGCCTACAAATGCTACGCACATCCAGAAGTGCTTGGAACACTGTGATGCACTTTACTGTCAAATATGGATAACATCACCACTTGGGCCAATGTTTCACTGGCAGAGGCCTCTCCTTGGTCACAGTATGAGAACTGCGCTGAAATGACAGAGGAAGTTAATTAAGAAGAGGATAGAAGAGGATGAGATTTCAGAGGCTTGTAGGGAATTGTCTGAGCAATACAAAGCAGAACCATGCTCCTCAAAGCACACACTGCAATTTTATTTTTATTGGAATGATTGAACAGGAATGACAGCCAAGCCTATGCAGGCAAGCACGTATATGCATGTGCACATAGAGTATACACTAACCTCTTTCAGCTCTGTTATATCACTCTCTAACCAAGTAAACAGTGTGATGTTGGCTGTAGGTCTCTGGGGGAAACTTCCCCCCTCTTTAGACTAGCAAAGTGCTCTTGAGCTGCCTGGGCAGTATGACCTAATATCTGACATCACTCTTACGGAGTCCCAAAGAAATTGTTATTTCAAAGGTCAACTTCTACTTTTCTAAACCTTGCAACATGTCTGTTGGGCTCACTGGGTTTCCATTCTCCAGCTTGTCTGTAACAGCCATCAAAAAATGCCCAAAATAGACAGTCCATAAAGAGAATCACAGAGGACACTAGATGGATCAGTGAGGACATGCACTGGGGTCAAAGCACTATACTAATGGGAGACATGGAAAGGATCAGAGCACCTTGTTCACTTGCAGGCCACAAAGGTGCAGATTTTCATTCTAGCCAGTTGTGAAACTGACTGATTTTGACAGTTACCTTCTTCTCTGATTGGTTTGAAGTGAACCTGCATATTCATGGACATCACAGATGGCATGACATTGTTGCTTAAACTCCACTGGCTGGCAGCAAGTTTTAGAGACCATACCAGTGAGTTTGCACGTTTTAGTCCCTTAAAGGAGTGTTTAGACATTTTAGGAAGCTAAGATTCTTATTCCCTTTCTTGCTGACAGTTAGATGATAAGTTACTCACATCTGTGTAGTAAATGTGAAGCTATTAATCTTCTCATCTAACTCACAGCAAGAAACCAACTGAGTGTGTTTCCCAAAAAGTCCAACTTTTCCTTTAACTATACAAATCTTGTATACAGAGCATTTTTTTAAAGCACGCTATACTTCAGCAGTTGGTTTCCTTTCATTTCTGTATAGTATGAAAATGAGCTGACTCTTGAAACTTGCTTATGTTGTGTAATTCATCACAGTAACACCAGAGTCTACATTCATTTTGTTACAATAGTGTTCCAGTTTAAATGCAGGTTCATCTGAGTTATGAAGTTTGCACCGCACTCATAACAATAATATAATTCTGACAATAATGAATGCAGACTTGATCACTATGATGGATTACACAACTCAAGCAAGATGCAAGCTTCAAGAGTCTTCAAACTGATTTTCATCTTGTATGGAAGTTAATGGAAGCCAATGGACACCTGGAACAGTAAACTAAACACATCAACATTTCTAAAAAAAAAACCAAGAGTCTGGTTTGCAACATTGTTAGCTGCAATATAATGTGTAAGTAATCTATTTAAAGTCTAAAACATACCAAACCACTGATATGGTATTGTAGACATGACAACTAGATTTTGAAATGCTGTATCCCAAAATAAAAACGAACAACACAAATGTGCACTGTTGATACGGTCACATATAATGCATCACAGGCCTGATATCACGAGGAGACGATGACTTGTTGCCAATATCTAGTAATCTGTCTGAATTGAAACACAAGCAGGAAGTGAAGGGTGATTAGTGAGCCACGGACATTTAGGTGACTTACTCTTTTAAAAAGGTCAGTGGCAGGGGTGTCCTGTCCACTAAACATTTGCCAAGACTGTGCTGTGGCCACATGAGTCAGAAGCATTATGCAGGCTGATTCTGGGAAGTAAGACAATACAGTATGTCCTCCTGCACACTGAGCAAGCTGAGGGTTTTCTATGTGGACATGCACTTGAGGACTTCTGGGTGGTGGTAGGAGAACGTCACTGCATGTGGGGCCTCAGCGCACATTTATCATAACCTTGGCTTCCCTTTCTTTGTCTCACAAGAGTTGTTGCTGAGAAGAGATCCAAGCTTTTCAATGGGACACAAGCTTAACAACTCCTTCCTACAAACACAACAAGAGGATTCTTTCCGTCATCTGGCACTAAATCTATTTCAAATAAAAGAATTTCCCTTTTGATTTGATGCCATTTTTTACATTATTGAGCATTATTTACATTGTTGAGCATACATTTATAACTGTAAATTGATCAATTAGAGGAACTGCCAATTATTCAAGGGGGTTTGATATCTCTATTCTGAGTTTCATTTAGGGTTGCAATTTAGGATTATTTTCACAATCAATTAAGTCTCTAAAATGTCAAATCACAATTTCCCAAAGCCCAGCATCTTTAAAAAGTTTGTTTTGTCTAACAAACTGCCCAAAACACAAGTATATTCAATCGATAGGGATATAAAACAGAGTAAAACAGCAAATGCTAACACTTATAAACCTAGAAATGGAAGTTCTAGGATGACAATGAGTTTTCACTGATGCAGTAAAACATCTACACATCTACTGAGTGTATTGGCACAGAATTTGGTGCTGAGATCCATGATTCCCAGATCATGTACCATAATAACTTTACTGATCCTCTGACTTTTCATGTAGCACCATCATCAGATCATCAAATTTTAATTTGTCCGACACTTTGGTTTATGACCAAATACTTATAAAACTAATGCCCTTCCTATCAACCTCAGCTGTACTTTGATGTTTAGTGCTAATTAGCAAATGTTAACATGCTAACACACCAAATTAAGATGGTGAACATTATCTGCTATCAATGTGCAAACACACACACACGTTTTTTATGTCCAGGTGCCAAGTCCAAAAAAATGTAGATTCTTCCTGTTTCACAAGGACTTGCAACACTGTCGAATGCTCCCTTTTAAAAATCTTTTTCTTTACATTTTTCTTTTTCATTACATTTAGAAAGAGTACAACATTTCCAGCCTAAACTGACTATTCATCAGGTACAGAGGCATCAAGCTAACTCCGGTGTGTGTCATTGAATAAATAGCCTACAGGGTGTGGCTACAACCACAGACTTGCACATCAATTTAGTACGCATCTCCAAGCCAGACTCAATCAAATATGTATTATGTACAGTACCATGCAATACCAGCGTTGTGTGATGTTAGCATGCCATTGTTAGCAATCCTCACATTTGAGGATCTGAAACCAGTAAATGTTTAGAGCCTTCTCTAACAACAAAAGACAATAGTGGACATAGGAGAAAGTAGTTGGTATAATCAGGGCCCAAAGGGGCATATGAATAGTGGAGCTGGATGTACTGTTAACTCAGTCCACTGGTACCAATCAGACTCCAGTGTAAGTGATGGCTCTATTAGCTCAGAGATAAGTAGATTCGTCTGCCATTATCATCAACACTGGCTAAAAATAGCCAAAAGAAGGACTGATTCTCCTCTCCACAATATATCCACTCCCTGGATCACTACAACCATATTCTCCCCCCCGAGAGGAATCTACACACAATCTGTAAAGTAAGCTGTCTTTTCCATTATGCGGTGACATGCTATTACAAGCACATTCATTCATTGTGTTTCTCCACCCAAATGCAGTCATGCAGAGACAGCTCATAGACTTAAACCCATTTCACGAGACAGAATGTCAAACAGCTGTGGTTCAGGAAGAGGCAAGAGAGTATTTCTGCTTTGCCACCAAAGGTTTATCCATGAAGAGTGTCTCGGTTCTGGGGCTTTTGATACTCAAGAGGCTGAGTGAGTGTTACAATGAAAAATCCAAAAGCAATTTCATGATTTAATTTCAAGCGTCCCCCCTGTCAATTACATCTCTGCAACAAACTACAAACCAGGCCTCACTTCTTTATTTATATACACTGAATACATCAAATACAATCAGAAACATGGATGCCCGACCAGTTACGGTCTTTCACATAACATTTTACACAAACTTGTCCTCAGTGTTATTGTATGAGTACAGTCTGGCAGTGTCTATCCGGCTGTCCTTGAAAGGCCCGGGCTCTGCTGCTGCTGATGGCATTGTCCTTACGGTCAGACAAGCCGTGCAGACAAAGCTCAATCAGGACAACTTCCTCTTGGTTTCTGGAGGGGAGGGGGCTGGACCTTACCACACTCTTACAGATAAAGAAAGGCGACCCAGACTGACTTCGGAAAGCAGCCAGACCACTTCACTTTCTCCACATTTTTTTCTGCTGTAGACTTAATTCAAAAGCGATAAAAGCTGTATTTTCTTCCACTATCCTTCACAAAATACCCCACAATGACAAAGTCATAATCTATTGTAAAGTTTAATGAAAAAAAATGTTTAATTACTCTTAATTCAGTATTACCATACAGAAGCAGCACTGTCAGTAGTTACTGCTTTACGTCGTATTGGGTGTGCCGCAACCAGCTTTGCTCGCCAGTATTTGTGTAGTGTCAGTCTTTCTTCATCGCACATGAGCTCAAGCTCTGTCACATTGTTCAGAAAAGTGTTAAAAACTTCAGATTTTTCACAGGGTTCAAATCTGGGTTCGGCAAAGACAATCAGAGGATAGTCACTCCAGCATTTTCTATAAGATGAGATGATTTCTTTTCCAATTCTGAGGTTGTGTATACGCTGGAGATTATTTTCCTCAAGGATATACTGTGTCTGTATTTGTCAGACATTTGCCTGATCGTTGTTCTCTCTGTCCTGACCTGTCTCGGAGTCTCTGCAGCGGAGAAGCATGATGCTGCAACTCCCTTGCTTTACCACAAGGATGGTATAATCCAGGTAGCTGGTATTTGGGTTGTGCCAGATACAGCGCTTGGCAATCAGGCAAAAGAGCTCAATGTATTGTCTTGTCAGTCCTCTGTGTTATCTGGCAAAGTCTAAGAGGGCTTTCTTTAGAGTTTTAAAGACAGGCTATCTATCACAAAGCTCTGATTGAAGTGATGCAAAGATGGCTGCCCTTCGGCTTGGTTCTCCCATCTCTGCAGAGGACCGAAGCTCTCTTACAGTGGTTACTTGTTTTTTGCTTACCTCCAGGCCTTTTTTGCCCAGTTCCTGAGTTTAGTCAGACTGGCAGCAATAGGAAGAATCGTGGTGGTACCAAACAACTTCCATTATGCCCCAATGATGGAGCCCACTGGGCTCCTGCAATCTTTCAGTGCTATATCAAACTTTAAATGTTTTGGAAGGTATGCCTCAACACAATGCTCTCTAAGAGGTCTACAGAGAATTCCTTGGACTTAATAGCTTGGTTTTGACAGGTGCGGGCCTTTATTTATTATGTTTAGTGAACTGAATTTGGCCCACATGGTCTCAACTTAAGTTCTACAGGTATCGCAATGAAGATTGAAGGAAATCAGGATGGTCTAAGCTCAGTTTGGAGCATTATAGTAATGGCTTTGTTACATGTGTAAAGAAGGTATTTCTACATTTGAGTTTTAATTGATTATCAAATCTTTAAAACTGTGTTTGCTTTGTCATCATGGGTTAATGTCTATAAAACAAAAATGTAAAGGGTTTCTCCAGCAATTTTATTTTATGGGACCCACAATAGACAGAATCAGGGGAAAAAATGTCAAAATCAAGTGAAGCAGAGGCCAAGATATATTGACTTTTAGTTCTGTGAATGGGTCAAGCTCCAAAAATACTGGCTCCTACATTTCCCATAATGCAATCAATATAATTTTTCTGTTAGACCCTCACTGATGGGTAAATTCCCATGTCTTTCAAGCTCCACACCTCCATTTCTAAAGCAGGCTTTCTGTTAGACTTCAAGACAACACAATGTGTAAAAGGGGAAGGGTTCTGAATAGTTTCCAAAGCCACTGACACAACATATATGCCCAGTAATATACTATTTAATAATCCTGTGTCAAGCACTTTCTCACACCTAATGACAAACTTGTGTTCGTTTCTAGTGTAACCGAGCAATGTCTAAAACAGGGCTTCAAGGGAAGATAATGAGCCTGCTTGAGTCACAGTAACTTTCACCTCCAGCCCCTCTGGTGGGAGGGGAGGTCAGGCTAGCGGTCAGGCTTCTGTGAATTCGGCATTGGATAGCATGACTTCACACTCCTCCCTGGAGGGACAACGTGAGGGAGAAGAGGTCGCGTTCACTCTGATTAAGACACTCAGCTAATGACTCGCAAAAAGGAGCCAGCGTGAAATTGTCCTGAAAGTTGACAGCAGGATGTTGAGGAGAGTTAATAGATGAACTCAATTTTCTCATAAGTGGGCTGCTGAGAAATACAGCTCATGAGCAAACTCTGCAGTACATGACATACTTTCAAACACTCTTTTTAAAGAATGACAACACAGGCCATGAATGCTTTCTCAAAACCTTTTATCACAAAGAAATAAGACGCCTTGAAACTCCTTAAGCACATGACAAACAATATCGACCTTGTGATTAACTCTTGTTTCAGACCCCTTTCTTCATTAGTCTCATCAAAACACAATTAGTGACTGTCGCTTCTGTCTCTGGCTGGCATTTTTACTGTGGGATTCAGTCCGGTTATCAGCCAAATGGATTGTTTTGCTTGAGGCACACCAACGATATCTGTGGGCGGTTTCCACTTGACAGTTTGACTCTCACTTTAAGGCTATTTCGGAGCCCTTGAGGGCACGCCAATGTGCAGATAAACTCATCCATCAGTTTGCTGCTCAGAGTCCTGTGAGTGCAGTTCATATTGATTTGACTTGATGAACATGATGGCCTCATTAAAATCTAATTTGGCGGATTGTCTCAGAGGTCTGCCATTGCAGGAATATGTGGCGAGCTCTGGATGAAGCTCATCAGCATCCTCATCACTCATACACTATAATGGCTTCAGAATGGACTCAAAATACTTTGAAAATGCATGGATAGAAATGGGTAGGGACAAGGAAGACAGGGAAACATGCAAAGGACTTTTCATGACAAGAGCAGGGGGTTCCTCCTTTCAAGGAAAACACAGTTTTTACTGACCACTGTGAATCACAGAGGCCTGGAGGACTGATAGCAGAGAAAAAAGGATACACAATGAATGAGTCTACAAGCACAGGATGACCATGACTTTCCAGAAATCACTCACACCTCCAGACACGCAACTTATGCTTTACTGATGATAAGTACAGCACACAACACTGTTAAAACCATGTGTATTTGGAACTGGAAATAACCACTGATAATCAAACCAGCAAAATATGAATTTATCAACAAAGTGTATCTGTGTACAACACAAATGGTTTTGATTATGGGCCTGTAGATATCAAAATGCAAATTTACTGAAGAAACACTTGCAATGAAATACATTTGGGGTTGTCCAAGTAACAGTTTCCACTTGCAAGAAGGCCTATCCAGTAAGGTTGCAATCAGTAAACACACTGCACATGCTTGTGTTTTAATAAAGCAGCAATTTTAACTACAAATTACCAAATTGATAATATCTGCAAGTTTATTTCATTGCTATAAACAGGAAATAACAGTCTAAAAGCAGTGATCTCATTATCTGGCACCAAACAAATGGAGAAATTATCCAGACTGGACTCTTACCTTGTTATCTATGCGTCTCCATGTTCTAGTTGTGGCTGCAGGATTTATGAAGATGAATTAATTAGCGAGTGTAAGTTACCAGATAAACGTCAGGAGGAGCGGAAAAATCCCAACAGATGCAGACCAAAATTTTCCCAAAACAGTGGGCTGGTATCCGGAAACTGCGCTCTGTACTGAAGCGCAGAAATTACAAATAAAAAACGTACACAGGCAGAAAGATCTTCTCTTCTCCCGAGTGCATAATCCAGAGCTGTGTTTACAAAGACGAACAAACTGGAATGGCTGATGTGTTTCAGAGTAAAGTTTTTTCACCCTGCTCTTCGCATGTCTCCACACACACCACAGTGGGGAGCTGAGTTTTTCCCTTGAGCTGCGCCTCTGATGTCAGTAACAACGTGAGCTCCAGGAAGTGGTGACGCTCTCCGGTGGTGCGTTTCCAACATGGATGTAGGTTTCCAAGACAGCGGCGTCAAACTGGAGAGAGTAGCGCCGCCCTGTGGAAACATGGAGAAAGTACAACATCTGCTCCGAATGCTTATTTTCTATTCTTTGCTATTGCAATTTATTCTTCAAACTTCAAATCGTTAGAACAAACTCTAGACGATATTAACATATTTTGGATAGGCTACTAAAACACATTTTATGAAACAGGAATATAAATATATAAGTAGGAAAACTTAATCTGAATCTGCTTTGGAATGAGAATAGTGATTGACGCCGGCAGTCTGAGAGGCATGGGAAAAAAAGAGATAAAAAAAAACGTACCGGAGCAGTGAATGCTCACCGGCTGCATATTTTCTCCACTGCAAGGGAACTTCACTTGAGAAAGAACTGGTGACATCATTATTACAGGTCATCAGTTCAGCTCAGTGATGTTACATGACCTACTGAGACGTACTGACATATTAAAATGTATGATATGTCAGAGAGTAGTCTGATATCATAGTGACCATATTGTAGTGATGAAATATAGTCATTTAAATGCTGTTGAAACAACAGTTATATGTAACCTGGACATCTAGCTGACTAGACACAGGTTTGGTTGGAATTATTGAGGCTTCCCTTAACTCCACCTGCAATATTTGATCATTACTTAAAAAGATCTAGTTTGATCTGTTCGTATTTGATTGTTTTACTGTTTTCCCACCCACCATCCCAACCCATAAAACCTAGCTCCCTCCCTGATCCCTGCCCACTAAGCGCTGGTAGCCCTGTTGCTCGGAGGAGAGCCGGTGGGAGCCTCTGTCCTGGCTGACCGGAGGTCAGCTGCTCCGTGCAGGCATNTGTTGCCTGAAAAGTGCATTGAGAAAGAGAGAGAAACCTGTAAAAGTTTCACTCAGAAAAGTCACCATCATTCAAAAACCGTAGGTCGTAGGTTGAAAACCTTGAATATCTTGGAAAGTATGACAGTTATGTATGAGAATAGTAATAGCTGGAATGTCCTAATTGAGCTGAATATTTTGATGTTTGAATGAAGTTTCTACGTTGAAAAATGTGGAACGAGTTGAGTGCCAAAAAACGAGGCGGAATAATAAAAATAAGAATTTTTTTGAAGAACAACATATGTTGTGAATGCGTCCAGCATTTACACTAATTATACTTTCATATGTCATAGTGTAGTATATGTTATAGTATACTTTGATATGTCATAGTGACCATATTGCAGTGATGAAATATAGTCATTTAAATGCTGTTGACACAACAGTTACATGTAACCTGGACATCTAGCTGACTAGACACAAGTTTGGTTGGAATTACTGAGGCTTCCCTTAACTCCACCTGCAATATTTGATCATTACTCAAAACGATCTGTTTTCTGCATTCACACCAAAATATTGGAGGGAGCAATGGAACAGCCACAGTGAGCTGTTAGATGAAGCTATAGGTGACAAGCTGCACACATCCAATTTCTCAGCAAGGTAACTTTGCTATGCCCTGCTGCTGTGTGGAGAACTGCTTGCGTTGTGTGCAGCGTGATATCACATTGCAGCTATTGATGACATGATAGAAAAAGGCCAATTATTATTAACAGTTGCTCTTCCATTGTATTTAGGACAAAGTAGCTGCTCAAGGAGTGTTTGCTGAAGTACTAAACCGCATTTACTCTCACCACCAGTAACCACGGGTGTTGCCAAATCAACCAGAGCTGAAGTCCTCTTCCAAACAGCACTGAGGGAAGCCGGACTCACCACTGTTAGGCTAGATCTTGTTCCTCTCCCAACACTTTGGTAGCATTTACTATGGCATAAATGATCACACAACAGCTGGACTGCTGTGGGCACTTTACTGATTTCACGTTAGAGGATTCTGGGCATTGTCCACAGAAGTCCACAGAACTCAAACAGTTACCTCTCATTGCCATTTGGGACCAACAATATGTGGAATTTGTCCATGCAGATTTCTCATTTTCATACTGAAAAGGCCAGTACTTTCTTTTGTCCCAGTTAGACACTGCAGTTCAAAGACAATCTGTCAGCTGTATCCAACACTTTTACTTTTAGCTATTGTTTGCTTGAGGAAAATATATTTTATAATCCCATTTTTTTATTAGATTCACCCCTTTTCAATTATTTCTACATCCTCTTTCTCACTTCTGCTTTTAAAGAAGTAACTGAAATAAACTAAACTTTCTGGCTGTCTCCCTCTTACCACTGAAATTCTCACCTCTTATCTACTCTAACCTTTTACTGTCTTTCTTTCAGCTTTCTCACCCTCTCTTTCTCTGGTTTCTCAGTGCTGTAAATGAGCTGACAGACAGCCTAAAGCAAAGGGACTGAGCTCCAAACACCAATCTGGTCCCAGCTCAAATGTCAGCCACTCTAGCACACACACACACACACAAACACACAGAAATTTTCTCCTCTCACCCTCTGTTCTTCTACCTTTCTCCTCCTCATTCTTTTCTCATCTTCTCAACCCCCCCAACCCCCACTTTTCCTCTTCCTCCCCTCCTCTATCACCGCTCCCATTCTCTCTCTCTTGACATTTAACAGTCTGCACTCATCTGCTCTGTAATTTCTTGTCATCTCCGGCAATCTAGCTATCTAAAGGGAGGTTAAGGATGGGAGTTAAAATAGGCAGGACGGGGTCGAGAGACATGGGGTGCGGTGATGTTTGCTGCCGTGTTCACAGTTGCTGCAGCGGTCGTAAACGGAGCCGATCATTTGACGAAGCTGAGTGGTCATTATGGGACTGTTCTTTAAAGCCAAGACAGCTGAGAGATCAGCATAAGATCATCATGCTGTCACAAGTTGTGTTTCCATAAATGTATTTTTATGCGCATTTTGAAGTATCACATTAGAAAAGCTGTATGGAAACTCAATATTCAATTCAATAAAACTTCCTCAGTTGCGCAAAAAAGTTTTCCGCTTGCTTAAGGTCTTTGTCAAAAAAGAGTTGATGAGCTAAACGAGATATGGAAAGGCCTTTGCCGAATAAGTTCTGACGTAGCGAACATTTTACTCACATGACTGATCAGCTGTTTCTGCTGAACCGTTCCGCATTCATTTGTCTTCATCCCCGAACCGAGCCCCCAGGAACTGCGCTGGGCTTTGAAGCCAATTTGACATGCGTGATGCACGTCACGTGATGCACGCTGGCCTGAAAAGACTTTTTCCTGTAGACTAACATTATGAAAGAGACGTCTGTAAATCAGCAGATAATTTTTCAATCAACTTCTCAGTATGTACACTTAAATAGCCCTTATTGAAATCATTATGTCCTAAAAGCTGAGACATTCATTAATAGCCGAATCCAGAGTTATTTTCTGAGGCATTGTCACTGTCGATCATGTGAGCGAGACCAAGACCGAGGTTGGAAAGCGGGGTTAAAGGAAATGCTAGTGTGCCTGCTCTATGGGCCGCACAATGCGGAAGCTACACGGAAGATCCGAGTAATTTTATACCTGGAAGTCAAACGTTTTTGGCTTCATGTGCCACTGAGCAACTTTCATAAGAATGAACGGGGCCCCACCACCAACGCTGTATCCACTTAATACATCCATGCTCCGGACAGCATGAAACATGGCCAGCACTATCTGACATGAAAGGAAAATTAAAACTTGCCCAATAGAAACAAATTCCTGAGGACCTGTCTCCATTTTTCTCCCGTAGATGGGTTGCATGGCCAAGACGACTTGTTTTTTCCGGTTCCTAACCTCCATTTCTTCTTCTCTGTTTACTGGCGGATTACAGCCATGCGTAACACGATGCCTATACCGGCAAATTCCGACTAAACTACGCTTCCCAGCGAGCCTAGTTTATTCACTCCAAACCAGTTGATGGAAACGCGCCTAATTCGCAATTCTTTTTTGCGACATTTCAAAAGTTTGCTTAAAATTCACTTGACAATTGAATGGAAACATGATTACAGTTTAGGACAGTCACAGTCACAAACAATCTCAGAGTAAATACTGCTAGGAACTTCTTACTGTTGACATTGACATTCTTGCCAACCAATACTTAAATCCCACTTAAATCCCCTTTTAACCACTTTTCCTCTTCACTATAATGAATAGAGCTGGGCATTGTTTGTCATTTTTTTGATACCAACGCCGATGTGATACCTGAGTTTTTTACCAAAATGATAACCTTTATTGATACCTTACTTATCCTTTTTTCAATTAACAAAGAAGCCAGCCAAGTTTACAAATGTTAAGTGCAGCTGTACAAGAATGTGTCCCATCTGTCACAATTCATCATGTCCCTGCCCTCTCCAGCTTCTTGTTGTCTGTTTCCCTCTCCTTTTTTGGTCGTTCTTTTCTCCTCCTGTGTATCTGTCCCTGCCTGTCTCTGTTCGTATGGCTGTCGGAGGGCGTGGCCTCGTTATTGTAATTTACTTGGAACATGAACAATAGCTAGATGGCTAAAATGTAAAATACAAGTGTGAATCTACATGTAAATGCAGTTTTATCCTTTCAGGACTGGGCCCTGTATACGGTACAGTGGCATGGTGGAGCAGGGTGGGTCTTGGGGTGGGCATCAGTGCTGTGTGATGGGGGATGGAGGCCCCCGTGGGCAGGCCAACTCCTGTGGATGTACCATCTGGTGCCCCTGGCAAACAAGGGCAATGGTATGACCTGGACTGCACAGACCAACATACAAAACATGGCTAGCTGAACACATAGAGAGAAGGGTAATGGGCACAGGAGTGAATGGTGAGTGTGATTCAATTCAGTTCAATTCAGTTTTATTTATATAGCACCATATCATAACAAAGTTATCTCAGGGCACTTTTTCATACAGAGCAGGTCTAGACCGACTCTATATATTTACAGAGACCCAACAATTCCCACCAAGAGCAAGCACTAGGTGACAGCGATGATAGCAATGATGCATGTTTGATCATTAAAATCACACAGTGACAGAAAATAACGACAAGAATAAAAGATGTGAGAACACAGAGGACATTAAAAATGATGGAAGTGAAGGACTTACAAGAGAAGAGAACGTGACAGTGATGACGGTGATGATTTTGATGAAGATGGGGTACTGACTGTGCTTTATCTGGCATGACTAAGGGAAAGAAATGAAATATGTGGTTAGTTTTATCAAATAATCAGTAACCGTTTCTCCATACAGCACCAGTGTTGCGTGTGAGACTTAGCATATAAGTGATGATGCGGACCCCAAAAATGGAAACTAAAGAGCCATAAGTGTCTGTTTTTTGTTGTTTTGACACTGTGATGTTGACCATCTCTGATGTCCTTGGCTCACTGTGAGCTGAGCAAATGGTATAAAATACAGCCCAGTAGAGAGTGTAAAACCAAACTGGTAGCACCAAATGTCTCTTATTGGTAGTTTAGCTCAGAACATCTTGAGAGATGGAGTGTGAGAGAGGATCAAAGACCTGACTCTGAGTGTGTGTGTGTGTGTGTGTGTGTGTGTGTGTGTGTTTGTGTGTGTGTCAAACACACACACACACAGGCCAGCCTGTCCATCAGACACATCCTTGACAGAGTAATGATGTCACACCATGGGCACGCTGCTCGGAACCTGACAGCCACCAGCCTTGGCAGTGTGCTGTGTCAGAGTCGTGCATGTCTTTCCCCTCTACACCAGAAAGTCTATTTGCTTTCA
This sequence comes from Maccullochella peelii, assembly GCA_002120245.1. Lineage (NCBI taxonomy): Eukaryota > Metazoa > Chordata > Actinopteri > Centrarchiformes > Percichthyidae > Maccullochella > Maccullochella peelii. The sequence continues at coordinate 74,394 of LKNJ01001776.1, forward strand.
CACATCTCTTCCTCTCAGCTCCCCAGCAGTTGCATATTTAGTCAGAGTGCAACGCTCCACTGACCCCTGCTGATCAGCATCAGTAGTGTCACAAATCTCTGCCGCCCCCTCAGTATTCACCGCATGTACAAAATATTTGATATTAATCTTCCTCATATTGGATCGCATTTTGTAGAATCCACATCCCAATATCAAATTTTGAAATGATCTCTCTATATCCTCAGCTTCTTTTTATCTGGGTGTCTTCTTTTGTGATTGGCAGAGACTAAATCAGAGAAATCAATAGAGCTTTTAACCCGGATTCAGCGGATTTGGTATATTTTATGAGTCCCTGATGTGTTGTGCATTGAGTTTATGTGCACTTTCATCCAAATTGCCTCATGGGCAAAAGCATAAATTTCCATTTTAAGGGGACCTAGTGGAAACCTTTACCCTTTGAAATGTTTTGCTTTACATACTAAAGAATGCCTTTTTTTAATCTGTCTCCATCGATCTGCTACACCCAAGCAAAGAAACAGGGCTGAAACTATACTAATCAACTTCAGCCTCTGGCATTTGACTCTGGAACTGGGAAAAAACAGAATTTTTGAAGGATTTCATAGCCTCAAAATTGGGTAATATTATGTCAGTAGAGAGTCCTGTGGACACATTCATTTCTACCTCTCAGTGTCTGATAGGCAGTGGAGGTGGTGTAATGGTACAGCCATCATCAGAGAGTCTGCTGCTTAATGTGCTCTCTTGCTGCTATTTACTGTCAAAGAAAGTCTTTCAGTTTCATTTGAGCAAACAGAGTGAATGTAGGTGTGACAAATTGTGGAAAATTGGAGCTCTTCTCCACTGCGGCCCCTTTTTATGATTTACACTGAAAATGTGTGTTTTTACATGCAATGCATACACAGTGCAACTTCAACCCATAACCCGAGTAAACCTGCCATTATAGTCTTAATAATTCAGCAAAAGAAAGTTTTCCAAAACTTTATCAGCACATAATTGTCCAATTTTGGAAAGCCAATGTTTTTGTTGATAAAATTTTATTCTATGAAAAATCACTAATCACTATCACTTAGGAGACAGATAACCTCTAAAAGGGACACTGACAGCAGACATGCACAACACACTCAGAAAGGATGTGTCAATATCCTACACACTTTTTGTGTTGCTATTATTTCAACACATCTGTTTTGAGAGTGACGGTTCTGTTAATACTATATTGAGTGTTTGCATACACAGACTGTCGTGGAAAACTGCCTGTACTCTTAAAGTTGAACAAAACACAGGAAACACAGTTCGTTGACAAAGATATATTGTACAGTAGGAGGTCATCAGCTATCTCAAAGAGGTAAACTACAAGAATACAGCTTTTATAGTATTCTGGAAACAAAGAAACTCTTTTCCATTGGTCAGTGTTACATAGTTCTGTAAGTTTAGACCTATAGGAACTTTCAAAAATATAACCGGGCCCTTGACGTACATCTTGGTGAGCAGAGAAACATTTCCATATAAGGACCTATGCTCCAGTATATAGCTGACATTTTGACCTCTTACACATCGCTCAGCATACACACATGTAAAAGTCATGTTGAGACTGGAGACAAGAATTCAACTAAACTACTAACTACTTAAATACATAATACTAAATACTTACATACATAAGCATATAATTACTAAATATTTAATATACAGGCAAATGGTTATGGATAGATAATTAACATATGAATAAATGATGACAATTGAGTTTACATTCCCAAGACGTGTCCATACGTGTTTATCAGCATGTACAGCCTCCAGCGACAGCCAAATAACAGTTGTATATCAGTATATACAAGTGTTCCTATAAAAAGGAATGCTGAATGAGCTGATACCCACGATATAAAACATTTGCGTTTTTCACACCACACGGTAAGGATTCATTTTGGATAGATTCAGCAGAATTACTTGGCCGGTGATAGTGGACTGGGAGAAGATGAGTAAAATTGATTTATGTGTTAATATTCATTATAGCCTTGGAGCAAAGTGCTTGGTTTGACCAAATGAGTAACATTGATTCTTGAAATGGTAAAAAAAGCTTAATCTGGGTTTTGTCTTTAATACCTGAGGAGTAACTGGTGTTTCACATAAAACCTGAAGATATAGGTACCTTCATCAGCGACTTCTTGCTTGTAGCCTAATGCTACTGCTGTTCAGTTTCCCCTTCATCTTCTTCTATTAATCATCCGCGTTTTCTTTTTTGATCTGCGCAAACCTAAAGTTGCTTCTTCAAAGGATTGCAGTCTGTGTTGTCATCCATATGTTCCATATGCTTTGCACCAATGTTTTGTTCTCATTTTGTTTTTCGGTGTCTCCCTTTTGTTTCGTGTTTGTAGCAGAGCTGCTGTTTCCCCAGTGAAGACCAGTTTGATAGTGCTTGGTCTGGCTGATGCTCTGGCAGTAAATGCTGAATGATTTGAGCACTACAAACTGACACTTAATAAGACCTCATCTGTCAATGTGTTGCTTGATTGGTAGATAGCCCAGTGACATGTTTACATCCCACTTTATGAAAAAGTGAGATCATCGATTACAAATTTTGTTTCTGCACTCGAGAGTCAGACACTCATTAGCATTCCTCTCGGATCTTCTTTTTTTCCCCATCCTCCTCCTGTCACTCCAATTTTCTGCTTCCATTTTCTTGCTTTTTCTCCTCCCGATCTCTCTCTGTTCATTGTCATCCTCTCTCTCTCTCTCTATCTCTCACAGCTTCTACAATAAGTGTTCAAATCACCCAAACAAATCACTGGCACACAATCGAGTCAAACGGATGGTGATTAATGAAGGTTCAATGGTTTTGCGCGCAGGGCAAAATGCTTACCTCTTACAAAAAGGTGCGGTTGTCGTTCTTTGTTGATACAAAATGAAAAAAAATGCTGACAGCAGAGATATGACAAACTGACTGTAGATTTCAGACAGAGAGAAGTATAGGGAGAGACAGAGCTGGAGGCAAATTAAATTTGCACAAATAAACTATTATCTAGTGGATATTTATTCAGATGCAAATTAAAGAAACATTTAAAGGATAAGACTGGCGATATTCTATATTTTTCTTATTGTTGACAGATCCAATTAAAAGACCAAAACCAACAATGAATTGATCCTACTAACAAGTATTATCTGTGTATTCAAAGCTAGCTTATTCCCCTGTGCCATAGAGCTCCATTTATCCAAAAACTATTAAAAACACATCAGTGATCCACACTGTTTCACTGGGTGACATGTTCCTTCATTACCGATGAACACAGGTCCCATAGCTGTAGTCTGGTTACTTGGTGATTCAGCCGCAGGTTTGTTTTTTTTGTTTTTTCCCCCGATATTGATATGGTAAATGTATGCTAAATTATTTAATTAAACTGATGTTCAGTGTAAAGGAGTGCAAGATTTTAATATAATTTTATTTATTAATTTGGTCATTATTTTAATTTGGAGACCACCAAAAGTCAATATACGGTGACTGAAAAAGTGCCCAGCCATAAGCCAACTCGTAAAATCTTGCTGGTTTTTTTTTTTTTGTTTTCTGTGACATGCGGGATCATGTCTGGACCTCAGTGGTCAGTATCAAAACAGATGAAACTGCAGCACATGATGGAACTAGAAAAACGTGGTCATGACATCAACTAAACTTCATAGATGTCATAAAGTAAATGAAAAACGGATTAATGGAATATTTTAGTGTGTGTGTACGATTGACAGTCTGCACTTGCTCCTATACAAGTGTTCGTCTGTGCAGTACCTGCCTTTCTTCATTCCTCCATCTTCTCTCTTCATCTCCACCTCCACCCACTCTGACCCAGCGTCTGTCTGTGTGTCATCCAGATGAGATGATTATGCATTGTATTGAAATGAGGGTCATTCCAGCACTTGTTTGCGATAGCAGAACACACATGGGAGCTGTTGCCATGGTGAGGAGCATTTTATGCTGACTGACCCATCAAGTGAACTGACATAGCCTACACATATATAATGTTTTAAATAACAGCAAACTTTAATGAAAGTTGGGCTAAGAATTTGAACTTTAAAGAACAAAATAACACCTTGAATAAAACAACATACATTTTTGATTTATATCTAGTTAGTGTTAGAGTTTTTAAAGGGAAATTGTGGCCCTTTAAAAACTCTGTGGCCCTGTAAACCTGGGCCCTATTTTTACAATTTTTGGGGTCGAAATGACTAATATTTACCATTAGTTTTGGAATTGGTCCAATAGATCGCCTCCGCCGGCATCCGCAAACGGTCTGCAATGGCTGCAATGTAATCCTTGCGGGCAATTGCGCCTGTGAAAAGTACGTCCACTAAAAGTGCTTGTTTTTGCCACTGAGAGGCTCAGGTATTTACTCAAAGTGTCTGACAACATTATGGAAAGACGGGAATGTCGCCACAGACGCCAGATTTAAAAAGTCCAGTACACTGTGAAATACAGAGAGATTTACCTGGCGGTGATAGGCTTAATCAGTGTTGTGTGAACTTGTCTGGCAACAGCTGGAATGTAATGGACGTTCGTTTATATGTAAAAGTGCTGCACTCATGCTTTAAGCTGCTGGTTGAAAGAGCAGTCATGTGAACATAGCGCTACCGTCAAAGGGCACTAAAGAGTTTTAGAAGAAGTAAATACAATTGCAAAAAGTTACGCACCCTGACAGACCCTGTTTAAGTATTCCAGCATCTTCGTAAGCTCTGAGTCTCCTTTACTTGATGGACTGTTTCTGTGGATTCACCCCACCTGCAGCACAGGCACAACCATTCATTTCACAGCCATTTAAACCCTGAAGGCAGCATCAGTGTTATGCGGTATGATGCATTGATATGAGACGGTGATGTACGAGTCCAGTGGATGAAGGTGAGGTATGGACTCTCATTGACAGGGACAGACAGGCTCTGATACATTATTATATCCAGAACAAGACCAGGACACTGAATGGCAAGGTGGGGCCTACTAATACATGACATTTTATTGATTCTTCGGGCAAAATGATCCCATTTTGCAGGGAGGTCAGGGTCAGCCACCAGTGGAACTGGAGTTAATTCAGTTTTTTTTCAGGGAGGCTTCAACAGAGTGGATGCTTGAGTCCTCTGGTTGAGTGCTGGCCTTCACTCTGCTCCTCAAAAATCAATACTGTGTGGAGGCTGGTGAGTCTGAAGACCTTCCAATGCAGCTTTTGAACAGTCTGTCTACACTGGAGGCATTTCGGTCTCATTTTTCGTTGTCGTTCATCTGACAGAGCAGATTTAGTTTCTTTTTGTTTGTGCAGAGGGCTTTACGATCTGTACGGCATACGACACCCTCTATCTTTACAGAGAAATGTTTCACAAAAAAAAGTTCATTGTTGAAATTTATTTGACTGCAACCCACACAGCCTATCCTAAACTGCGTTGTAGACTTGACATTCTGTTCATTTGCAGTGCCTCTATTGTCCCACGGAGTGACAAGCTTACCATACTGTAAGGCAGTTGTGTTTTAAAACGTAGGCAAACCTTTATCCACATTTTTTTTCCATCTACTGTGTGGTGTGGTATCTAAAATGCGTCCACACATTTCTTCTAAGGTGGTTTGGAGTCATGACTATCTTTTCAGGACGACTAACTAGTTTCGAAGAGAACAACTGCCAAGACTAAGGTCATGCAGTGAGTGCATTTAGAATGGAATGCAACCTTGATAAGATCGGCATGATATGACAAGAACAACTTAGTAGGTTTTTATCTTTACATTCATCATCCAAGTTTACATTCATTCACTGGGGGCTACTGAAAGGAATTCTGTGATTGCATAGTTAAATGATTTATCAGTATAAGGCAAATAAAGGGCCCAACATTTTATCAATGTGCTTTCATCAGGGCCCACTGTTCAGCTAAATTATCATCCAGTTGATTAAAAAAAGGGAAGAATTTGACAGTTTTTAATTACTTTGATTTGATGATTTTATTTTTCATTTCAAATGTGCACTTGGAGACTCTATCATGCTTCTTTCTGTGGAGTGCAGGTGTTTTCCTACTGGGGACAATACTGTTACACTATATGGACAAAAGTATTGGGCCACCTACACATTACACCTACAGGTGCTTTAAT
>LKNJ01001777.1:0-130954 GCA_002120245.1 Maccullochella peelii
CTTTGTCATTATGGGGTATTGTGTGTTGAATTTTGAGGACAGAAATGAATTTATTCCATTTTGGAATAAGGCTGTAACGTGACAGAATGTGGAAAATGTGAAGCGCTGTGAATACTTTCCGGATGCACTGTATCTACCGTTATTAAAAGGTCTCAAACCTGCGGTGCAAATCCTTTATGAAACATGAGTGGAGTTCAGGGCATTTCATCTGGCAAATATTAATTGTTTTCTTCATCATATACTGCACACTTATAAAGGATGTCTGTTGTAATCACTATCTATAAATAGGAGAACACACACAAAAATGTTAAAGGGGAGAAAAATACATGACGAATCAGACTGGTCTCTAGTCATGTTCCACTTATGGCTTTAAAACTTATTTTTGGCTAGAGAGTGCCTCATATTCTTTCAGATCAAATATCAAAATATTTTTGACTGAATACATGGGTAACAATAATGGGGATATGTTTTAAGGATGGCTATTGGTGGATTCACCAGATGTTTTGTACACGAACATTTTGTGAAACTATCATTAGAGAAGGTGCTTACTTATTTGAGCTGTTTACGGATTATTTATTATGTGAATGATTTTGTGTTTTCTCTCACCAGACTGTGAATCTTCGGGAAGCTGAGGTGAAGGAGACCAAGCCGGACCCAGAGTCTGATACTGTACCTGTTGCTCCTGAGCCAGAACCCCACCCAGACCCCCAGGTTGATTTGGACCTGCAGACTGACACCCAGGACCATGACCAGGAAGTCCCTGTGTCCTGCACTCCAGAGCCAGTTCCAGCACAGGACCAAGTGTCCACAGATGCCCTCTCCCCAGCGGAGATCTTCAGTGACACCGCTGCCGCACACCCCAGCCTGGACTCAAACCCAGCCACATCCCCAGATGAAGCTGAAAACACAATTACCTCACAGAGTGCCGGCCAGACCCACAGAAGGTAAGCTCAGATTCACTTCCTCATTCCAGAGACCTGGTCTCTGGCATTAGAAGTTGGCTATAACCACAGAGATGTCACATTGGTGAACTAAAATCATAATCTGAGATTGATAAGGAAATCCATGTTCCTCTTATGATGGTTAAAGCCAGCTTCATCCAATCCAGGTATAATGTACAGTAGGTAAAACTGTCTTCCAGTGCTGCCGTTGTCATGCCAGACATTTCACATTTTCTTTGATATTTTTGTTGGTTAACTTTTGTTCTTTTCAGTTGTTTGTTTTATTTCAATTATGTTATTTTTTTTTAATTTAACCACTGTTAATGACTGATCACAAACTGAAAGAGAAGCCCAAAGGAGAGTTGGTCTGACATCCTGGATATTTTTATGGAACTGGCTGCCAGCATCGTGAAGTTACGCGGAACTGCTCATGTACAGTGAACTGTTGTCAAATGGACTTCTGTGGACATTGTGGAGATGGAACTTTGACCAAGATTAGTCTGGACATCCTCTGGGTCGAACCTTCTATAAGAATATGTCCATCCAGTGGGAGCGTTTGTATCCAAGTCTTTTCTCAAAGTGGCTGTCAACCCCAGGACATTTAAAGATGTGCACATGAACTGCCCTCCCAGCGAGTGACCTCTCCATCCCTTTTGTCCATCCGTTTCTTTCTCCACTCTCTCCTTCTCCTGCCTTTTCTCTCTCTCCTGCTCTCCCTACGCTCTGTGTCATTTATGTCCTCGTCCCCTTCCCCACCTCTCTCCCATCCCATCCTTCCCAGTGTCAGGAGGTGTGGTAAACACCATGTCCTTTCTTTCTCTCAGTGCAGTGCAGGTTGCCAGTGCAGGACTCCCAGTAGACAACTTTGTTTTTGCTGAGCACTCTGATTCACAGTGCGGGGTCATTCCCCCCGAACTGGCAACCTGTGAAAACTCTCCTTTTGGCAGCCTTCTCCTCAGGTGAGTTTCTAACCCCCAGGAGCCAATCAAAGCACAGAGACAGGTAATCAAGTCACAAGCTACACCTCTCTGCTGTGCGCAACCGTCCACCGCTGGCCTTGCTCTCCACATAATTCTGCTTTTTTATTTTTTATTTCTTTTTTCCATCGTTTTGCCTGCTCACAACCGAGGACTGTCAATACTTTCAAATAAATTGAATATTTTCATGTGTCCAACATTGCTGAGTACTCATCTTTGTTATTCACCCTTCTTTATCCTTATTCCTCCCCTCTCCATTACCTGCTCTTCCCTCCAACTCCTCCTCCCTCTCCACCTCATTGGTGTCTGTGCTATAGTGTGGATGAGGCTGGCATAGAGGAGCAGGGTTCAGACCAGAGCCACAATACTGGTCCTGAAGTAGAGGTCCAGTCTACTCCAGGCCATGAGGAGCAGGAACAACAGGAACAACAGCAGCAGCAGCAGCAGCAGCAGGAGCTGGAGGATGGGCTGTCTGATTTAGACCGGGAGGGCAATGCTTCCCAACACCACCAAGAACAGCAGGTCAGCAGCTCTTGGTTCCCAAGTATTTCTCACATTTGTCAGTGTATTAAGAATTCAATGGAGAAACAAGGGCTTAAGTGAATTACAACATCCAAAGCTTTTAGTGAAAACCAAATGCACAAATTATCAGTGTAGCACTAAAAAGTAGGAGCTTTCTTCATTAGCAGAACAATGCGGTGGTCTACATAAATGCAGGACTTCCACAGTTCTTGTGAGTCCCACTGCAGTTTTGAGCAGAGTGTGGATCTTTTCAGTAGCCATGGGCAGAGATATCACAGTGCTGCAGGTATCATGGAAATTTGACTGTCTGATCCTAATCAGACACATAGGTCAGACAGGTGGTGAAAAATTATAGCTGTCAGCTTCCTGCTCAGCTTGTGTGTCCTTTTATTGAACAAGGCACAGTCATTTATAATGTTACACTATTCTGCACAATTTCAGTTCTCGGTGTTGCTGCACACACATGGGGTGTAAGTGGGATAAAAGTATGATCAGTGGCCTAAGGATGCTGTTTGTCTCATGGTCAGTCCTCTGTCCACACATTTTTTGTGAGACGTTTAGACACAGCTGTTGTCTAGGTTACCATGAAAGTTATAAATATTCAGTGTGAGCAGCTGTTCTCGCAAAGCGCAGCTTTGAATGTTTCAAGTGGCAAATGCTGAGTCAGCTTGCTTTCAGTTGCTTTTTTCATGGTTGAAGGATAATGACAGACGAGTGTATCTGGCGGAATTGACTTATTTTCAGGGGGGTTGTGTATTTGTACATTGTTTTGCTGTTCTGAAGCCAAGGTCTGGTGACTAATCTGTATGTGACTGCCGATGACTCCTGCCGGAACTGTTGGGGTGTTTATATAAGAGGCCATCTGAGTTGGTGGATTTTTAGGATCAGCCTCTCTTGTGAGGTCCAAAAAGGGTGCTTATGTAATCCATCAAAATATTATTCACAGCTCAGTGCATCTCGGTGCTTTAGTGGCCAGGGGCGAGCTGACTACTGTGAACTGTGGATGGGAGTTTTTTGACTCAAACCACTATGTGTGTGTGTTAGTGGCTGGTCATAGCATGCAATTCATGTAGTGGATCACCAGGATACAAATAATCTTGTCAGCCGTGTTTAGCAAATTGGATTAATTTACAATGCGCTATCCTCTTGCATATCAAGATATAAGCATATTAGGAGATTAGGTGATTGGCCTGTGTGTGTGATACACCTGTCTGTGTTTCAGGAAGGGGAGGCCAGTGTTGCGAGGGAGACTGATCCCTCAGTGCCCAGCAAAGAAGACATTCCCACCTTCGACGAGTGGAAAAAACAAGTTATGGAGGTGGAGAAGGAGAAAAGTAAGTGATTAAAACACAAATTTAGAGACATGTACGCAGATGGAAATAGAGACAGCACATCAACAACTAAGTGCAATGTCCCATTAAGTTCTGTTTTAAGTTTGGGTTAAGTTTGCTGCATTGCTTTTGTAGACAAAGGAGGCCTTCTCATCCTGTTGCTGCTTTGTTCTTCTTACTTGTTTTTTGTGCATTGTCTACCTCTGTCTTTTCTCTTTTGCTTCCTTCCTTCCTCCTGTTCTATTCCTGTCAATCTCTCACCATCTCCCTCTCTGTTCTCTCTTTCTCCCCATGCACGCCATGTGCAGTGGTCAGCAGAGCGTGTGTTTATGTGTGTTGCGTAACCTCTCTACTTGTTCCTCCCAGGCATCGCTCTTTTTCCAGTGTCTGTAATGGGCCTAATGCAATACTCCCTCTCTCCAGGTCAGTCTCTCCATACCTCAAACATCGGCAGCCCGCATCCAGTGAAGAAGGTCCAGAAAAACTTCAAGAATAACTACGCCTCTGTGGAGTGTGGTGCCAAGATACTCTCTGCCAACAATGAGGCCAAGGTTGAACACACATCACCCCGTCCCATGTTTGCCTAGACACAAACACATACACTCATGCAGCTAAGGATACAGACGTCGCACTGTCATGTTGTACCTGCAGATGGATGAAACCTGCTTCAGAATTTCAAAATCTACATTTTAAGATAAGCATTTAAGTGTAACCTGGGACAGATGTTTAGTCTTGCATGAAATAATGTTCACTGCAGTTGGCTCTTACATAAGTAAATAAATGAAATCTTGTGATGGTGGATGCTAATTTGCTCACTCTCATTCTTCTGTATCTTATTCAGAGCACTTCAGCTATTCTCATGGAGAACATGGACCTTTACATGCTAAATCCTTGCAGCAACAAAATCTGGTGAGTGCACTGACACACACTACTGCTATGCACTTTGTCTGTAACATAGCCTGATGTTAGATATGCAAGTTTATCTTCTAATTAACATTCTCTATTCACCTCTCTCAAGGTTTGTGATAGAGCTCTGTGAGCCTATTCAAGTCAAGCAGCTGGACATTGCTAACTTTGAGCTCTTTTCATCAACACCTAAAGACTTTTTAGTTTCCATCAGTGACAGGTATACTCACTTTGTTTCTTGTATGTTCAAATTGATTGATTGACATGTTCTAATAGGCACGCAATGGGTTTATGACGAAGAAAAAGCCCTGCATTGGGGTACGCGTAGGCTTTCAGTCTAATTTCTTGCTGTGTCGTTCACAGTGCACTGCTGCTTGCAGCTGATTAACAATTTAGTAAATGGGGAGGGAGGATTATTGCAAACCTATGATACAAAATATAAAATGCACAACATGTAGCCTTTGAAATTTCAGTTCTTTATGTAATGACGTAAATGCCACTAAGTTAATTATTTCATGGTTGCTAATTGCTTTTTTAATATAGTGATGTTTTAGGATTTCACCATCAGAATTTATTTTCAGCGTTTTCTCGCACCACAACTCGTAAATTCCACCATCTGGTTTGGATGGAGTACAGTGGCATTGTGTACCCAGCCTTTGAGACCATACCAAATTTAGTTTGAAGCACACTGTAGCTCTCACACACACAAACACACATCTTATGTTTCTCTTGTTCTGTCTGCAGATATCCTACCAACAAGTGGGTAAAGCTGGGTACTTTCCATGCCCGCGATGAGCGCATAGTGCAGAGCTTCCCACTGGATGAGCAGCTTTATGCTAAATATGTGAAGGTATGGCTTTTTTTCTTCCTTCTACTATAATAGTACACTTATGTCTCAAGGAGAGGATCAATAAACAATTAATCTATTCATTCTCAGTAGTATATTACAGTTCCTAGTTGATAAATATACACACATGCCACACATTCATGCACATGGGTTAAAGCTGTATTTTAAGCTCAGGGGACCCTCTTATGACTTAATGGGAAGTTAGCCATGCCATCAGCGCTGCCTCTAACCCCTCCCTTGACTGGATGAAGAAATGGGACTCTGTGTGAATGACTGTGAGGCTGTGTGTTCGAGACAGAGTTTCACTTGTAAGAACTAAAGGTCAGATACACATTAATATTGGGTTGATCATATTTGAGTTTTGGGTGTCACACCTCATCGAGCCAAGTCCGAGTCTGTTGTAGTCTGGGTCAAGTGCTGCTGACCATCAGGAAAGTAAATCATCAGTGTGTAATGTTAAAGTATTAACTGTTTGCCAGGTCACTTGCAGTCGTTCCCACTACGATTAATTCAAACTTTAAACTTCTAAACGTTTGATTTTTAGTGAGAATAGTTTGGTGTGTTGTGTGTGCGAAAGTATTAATTCAGAATCCAGTTCATCCAGGTTTCAGTGTTAGCTAATGATCGTCTTTCTTACAAAGTTCCCCTACCTCCAACTCTGACTGCAGAGTTTACAGTCTGTGCTTCCCACATCTCTCCATCCACAATTTCACTCACATTAATCTCCTTTTGGCTTAACTTTCCTTGTTAATCTACGATGCAAGTAGCTCAACAAGGAAAGTTGTCCTTTCCCTGTCGCTGAGTGTGTTGTTAACTGTATTTTTTCAGTCATTGAACGTGTGCTCCATACTGAAGACTAAAACTGTCTTTTAGTGAAAATTAATTATATGCAGGGCGTCGGGTCTTTCCAGGTTTCAGTTATTGCTGAACCCCATGCAGTTTTCCCATAAAAAAGAAATATATCCATCCAAATATATCCTTATTATCCATAAGACAATATTAGGCTACATTAATTTGAATACATGTTAATGTAATAAATTATAATTAGCTGTGCTTTTCTGAACTGTCTCTTTCCTCACACTTCTACCCTCAATGTTGCTCACTAAATATTCACTGTGTAAACTTGTTAAACAGTTTATTAATGCTCGGATGATTATCCTTTTTATGTTGCGAGTGTGGGTGCTATGTGTGGGTGCTTACCGTGAGTCATGTGTTCTGTTATGAAGTTATTGTGTTTTTATTACATAAACTGATTTTTGTCTAGAAAGGTTCAGGATTATCTGCTTTGGTTACCACTCTGATCTCAGCAACTGGAAACTTGTTATGTCCTGTCATGATGTTTTACATCTGTCCTGAGCTTGTCTGTCTGTCCCTCTGTCTCACGTGTACTTCTTTCTAGCTTCTGGTTAGAAACTTCTTTCTAGCATCTTGCCTGTGAAATGTTATAGAACAATGTTTCAGCATATACCAGCAGTGTGTTTGTCCTATGAGAGGGCCAGACTGTAAGCAAATGCCTGACTTGCTTGTAGCTTGAATCAGTCTTTACTGATTTCTTTCTCTTGTTTTATTTCTCTCTCCTTCTGTCCTTCTCCTGTCTTCCTCTCGCATCAGATGTTCATCAAGTACATAAAGGTTAGCACTCTTCTCTCTCTGTCAGAGGTTATGGTGCACTGTAAAATGCATTCTTATAATAGTCATACACTTTAATGGGTGAGCTGTGGCAGAGAATCATCTTTAATGCATGTGAAAGATATTAAACAAGTAGAACATGCACACAAACCATATTGTCAACGCTTGGCAATTCTAGTATTTATTTTCACGTGTTTGGTGGATTATGGGTTTACGGAGTGGGACACACATACATTATTGGCTTCAGGAATGTTGTCATGTTGTGGATGATATTTTTCAATTTAACAGTTTGTCCATTTTCCCTACAGGTTGAACTCCTCTCCCACTTTGGATCAGAGCACTTCTGTCCACTCAGCCTCATCAGGTAAGATCGTAAATAGCTCTTCCCAATTCCCTTTCTATTCCAAGGCTTCTCTTTTTGATTTGCTCAATCAAAATTGACATTAAACAATACAAAGTTAAAGTTCTTATACACTTCAAACCCTTTCTATAGAAGTATTTAACTCATTGTCAGTGTTTTGGGTGAAGCATTACGGTTACAGCCCTTTCTTCTGAAGGAAATAGAAACACTGGTAGAGAACAGAAAATTGTAGGCATCTGTACTTAAAACCACACTGGCTTTATTCAGCCAGAACCAACAAACCAGTTTTCAACAAGTCATTTGACTTTGATTTTACACTGGTGAGAAATGTACTGTTTTATTTTTAATCCTGAAGAATTATTCCAGCGAATGACTCTGAAGGAACTGCTGTTGGGGTTTAAAGGGGCTGTAAAACTCTCCTGCACATGTTTACAAGAAGGTCAAAGGAGATTTTCTATAGTAAAGTTACTTGAGACAGTTTTCATTAAATGTTTCTTCAAATCTGAGCAGCATGTTTTTAAAGGCTGCCTTTCCCCAGAAGAATGTTGCCACCTCTTCTGTGTAGCGATAACAACCTTTGCCCTTGCTGTAGGAAGATTAGTTTGTGTAACACAGTGTGTGTTTTGTGTAGGGTGTTTGGTACCAGCATGGTGGAGGAGTATGAGGAGATAGCAGATTCCCAGTACCCTTCAGAGAGACTGGAGTACTTGGATGAAGACTATGGTAAGATGGTGATCTGTTATGTCTTTGAATAGGAATTGTTGTTGTCAAACTACTTTTTTCAGTATCGGTTGCAAATTGACTGTTTTTGCTCAACTAACAGAAAAGATGAATGCACCTATAAACATGAACATAATTTTAAGATGCCTCTCCTGGCAGAACAACAAATGCATGCGCTGCAAATTACTAGACTACATAGGACCCTGAGAAGAGAGTCAAATTAGATTCTTTCTCTCTAACTTAGTCACAAATTACCTTGGGCTGGAGTTAACTATTAATATGAGCTGGCCTTTTGCAGCTGAGTTTCCCCTTAATTCTGGCTGTGTGTTGTGATATTTTACTGTAAAAAAATAAAAAGAATGACCATTATTTGCTGTTGAATGAGATTTAATTTTGTTGTGTACATTTTTAAGTGGAGGTATGCATTTTGCTCGATATAACCTGCAGTATGTCCTTTTTTTTCCAGACTATCCACCTGGATACCAACCATCAGAGGACAAGGCCTCTAAAAACCTGCTTGGCTCAGCAACCAGTATGTGCACACAGACACACACATGCATTTACGGCGACATTAACAAAGACTAGTTGACAGCAAATAAACTACAACAATGTGGTTGATTATCAACAGAAGATTAGATGAACTTCAAAGAGACTGAGGTCCGTTGTGTGTTTTGGGTTTTCATTATTATCCTTAGGTAACTGAAAAAAGGATAATTAAGATATTAACATTAACGCAGTAACACATCACTCAGGTTTTTAAAGGGTTAGAAGCAGGTAAGTTTTTCAAGACTTTTACTTTGACAAGGCCAAGCAGTGAATGCTTCCTCATTCTGTTGCAGTCTGTGGCGGCAGTGTATAGTTTAGAGAGTTCAAATCCTGAAATATTAACTAAAATGGTTTGGTGAATGTGATACTGTATGTAAAAGAAAATAATTACCCTAATACAGTTTTTATAGGTCGTGAATATTCAAGGTGCACAGTTTTCAAGTTGATGAGGTTGGGATGGGACAGTGCGGGCTGAGTTCAATATGGACTCTTTTCCTGTCAGGCAGTGTTGAATATTTCCTCAGTATCTTAACCTACTTGGTATCACACATACACATAGATGTATTCTGGGGTTTGGGTTGTAGAAATTTTGCAGCTTGCGCTAGGGTTAGGCACTTTTCTTTTTAAACCACACACATGCGCGAACACACTGGTGCCCCTCTGTCTCCTGATTTAGCAAAAGGAGGACTGGTGCACCCTCACACACAAATACTCTACACACAGATCTTCAGGGCTTAAACCTTAAACCCCATGAAAAACAGCAGAGGAAACGCATCGTTTATTTCGTTACATTGCCAGGCTCCAGCGGGAACTGAGCAAGAGAGAATGGGGACTGAAGGAAAAGAAAGTTCAAGACAGAAAAGTAAAATAGGAAATGATGTCGAGCAGTTCAGAATAGCGGAGAGGAGAGTAAGGGCCTGTGGTTTCATTGATATGCGTTTGGCTGCAAGTTGCTGCATGTCAGCTTATTTACCAGGAACCTCAGTCCTTTCAAAAATAACTGTTTTTTTTTCCTTTAGATGCCATCTTAAACATGGTCAACAACATTGCTGCTAATGTGCTGGGTGGCAAGCCAGAGCTGGAGGGTGGAACAGAAACAGGAGGTAGTCATCCCTCATACACTTAGTGCTTCCTGTTACTTTTTTCCATGCTGCATCACCTTTCACCTCCACAACTCCCTCCCGTTAAATGCCCACTTCTCTGATTTTCCACGTCATTCCAATGTGGGACAACAAACATATTAGCATAGTTCTGATTAAAAGATGTTAACTTTACTCAGTTGTTAATTTCATCGGTGCGAACATTAGTTTATCACTTAAGGTTTGTTTTAGTTATCGGCTTTATACCAAGTTCTTCTTTTTCCTTTTTATCCTTTGGAAAGCTGAAATATTTGCAGTAGTATTAGGAGAAATTCCCCCGTGCTGAGTTAACTGAATAATTTATTTTAAGGTCTCCAATGTACAATTTACAAGACTGTAGATTTCAGAGATGCTTGATACACAGTAGCAGGCTTATTTATAGTTTATGTGATGAAACTGGCCCAACATTATTATGTTATTGACCCAGCCTCTCTACGTAGTCTCTTTTATTTGAAACGTAAGGCCCTGACATGCATTTGCTTTTACTCTCTTTGAGCAACCACACCTTGTCACAGGGCAATATGAAGTATAACTGGTTTATCCATATAAAACATTGATCATTTCCGGATTAGCTCTCTTAAAATAAAACTCTCGTAAAGATTGTTTAGCATGAGTCACCCATCCAGTGTTGTCTTTCAGAGCACTATTCACTTTCACTTCTGATCTGTAGGTAGCATAAAGTTTTTTTTTTTTTTGGTTTTGTTTTTTCTAAACATTTTGTTTTTGCTCATGAAAAGCTGACTGGAAACGGCAGGAACAAACATGTAAATATCGCAGCATAGTTTTTACACTCGACTGAGGTGGAATAGTTAGCTCATCGATCCAAGAAAAATGCGATAAAAGCAGATGGAAATATATTTTGCAAGTTAACAACGTGGATCCCAGAGCTGCTTCTGCTTCTATAAACACAACATCAGTGTGTCCCATGTCTCCCAAAAAATAACAAATCAAATGGACAGCTTACAAGCGCTCCACACAGTGTTTATCACCATAAGAGAAGAGACGCATGCATTCATTACAACTACATAAATAGTTTTCTTGAGAATATTGCAGAACACTAGTTAATGGAAACACACTTATTCACATTATCTTCCACAGACTTTTTAAACATAGCATGAAAATGATTCCACATTTTTATAGAACTACCACACTGTCCCTCATCTCCTGCACTCTGCTTGTACTCACACTGTTCAGCTGCCCCTTTCTTCTCCCTTTTTCTTCCTCTAACCGCCGGCATGCCTGTCTTCCCACATATTGTTTAGATTAACGGCTTCTAAAGCTGGGTCACTTTATTTCCTTCTCTAAAGTGCGAGCATATGCAAAGCCTTCAATGTGTATAAATGCTGAGAGAGCCAGATGTTTTTTGGGCTTTTAGCAGCATTTCAGCAGAACTTTGGCTATCTGTGTTTTATTTCTTGGCAGAGGAGCGTAGATGAATTAAGACTGAGGGGAGGCCTATGACGTTCCTCGCCCTGTTTACCCCACAGAGAGTTGATTCAAAATGACTACTCTTACTCCCCTGTGGTGTTGAGTTAAATTGAAAACTCTGTCTGAACCACAGATTTCACATTTTGTTCATGCTGTTATTCACTTTCCTTTTTAGATTTGCATTTCTATCCTTTAACTTAAATAAGATTGGGAAGACCAGCTTTGTAAAAACTGAGTTTGAACACTCATTCCAAAAGGAGTTTTGTTACTGTTTATTTTTTTGTTGTGAACTGCCTCAAACATTAAGTGCCCTGTATTTAAATGAGTCCCCAAAGTCAACCTTCCATTTATTGTCGTAGGAGAAACTCTAAAAAGTGTCTCTTTTTTTCTGCTGCTCTTAAAAACTACAGTTCTGTTTTCCATTTGCCCCTGTAGAGTAAGCAGGGAAGAGAGAGTGTGGGAGAGAGATCAGTTCTAACTGGACTAGACTGGTTCACAGTATTTCTGACTTTTCCAAACATGGGCTTGCCAGCCACACTGTGCAGCGAAAAGGGGTCTCTGTTCTACACTCCTACAGCCACATAGGGTTGGGGAAAAACCACTGCCAAGTTATGTGGGTTCTATGCAATCTTAAACAGTAACAAAGTGTTATCCAAGTCCTGTTCTGAGTTTAACTGTTTGTCCAAATGCCAGGTAATACAACAGCAGAGGGAGATGAAAAGAAGGGGAGCACAGAAGTTGCATCTAAACCAGATGAAACGCCTCACGAGTCTGCAGTGTGAGTGTGCAGTGTACCAATATGAATGCAAAATTATTTTATAGTACACTAAGTTTGGTTTTGTTACATCACTTTTCATCTAAAAACACAAAAGTTCTGCTAATATGCTTCTAAACTTGTATCTGTGTCTTTCCCCCAGACTAGGGCCTGCAGAGCCAGAACCCCCTGCAAACCAGGAGGACTCTAATGTCTCCAGTGAACCTTCCACACCATCCCCCTCATCACCCGACTCCCATGAGGACAGACAGATTGTCACTCTGGTAGAGGAGGAGGAGGACGAAGAGCCCAGACAGTCCACTGTCACCCTGATGGAGGAGGAGGGAGAGGAAGAGGAAGAGAAACGAGAGGAGGAGACGAGGAGGGAGGCAGACAGGAACCAGTGGGAGAACCAGACTTACTGTCCTTTCTCCTCCTTCTCTTCCCTGTCTCTGTCCTGCATGGCCACCCTGCCGGAGCTGCTCCATCGCTGGTGCTCCGCCAGGCTGGCCAAGGAGAGGCTCCACAGCCTTAGGCGGAGGCAGCTGAGCATTCAAACACAGACATACACTGACGCAAACACCTCTTCTCTCACACACACACCGCCACTGATCCCAGCCCCTGTCCCCACACCTCCCAAAGAAGCCCTCCCCCTCACAGAAAAGGCTCCAGAGCCTGAGGTGGGCCAAAACGAGGGCAACATCTTGGGTGAGGTGCCCACCACACTTCCCAACACTCACACCCCTGACGCACACACCCCAGAGCTCAACATTCTCCTAGAGCCAAGTCGAACCTCCACCATCCCCCCTCACAGTTTCTCAGACATCCATAGTTCCCTGACATGGCCTACCCCCACCCATGAAGAGAAGCTGCTTCCTCCCATTAAAGACGCAGCCCTGGACCCTGTCCCCACTCCACCCCTCCAAGCCGTCTCTATCCCAGAGACGCAACAGGTCAGCAGTGCCACCCCCACCCTTACGGTCAGCACTCCCCCACAGCCTGTAGCCTCTGAGACAGCCTCTCTTGGTGTTGTGGTCCCCCCTGTCAAGGAGCAGCCTGTTCAGCCTCTTCCAACTGCATCAAGGCTCGAAGACCTTATCCCCCCTCCAACTGAACTGCCAGCACCTCTCCCACTGACTGACACTCACACAGACCCCGTAAAGTCAGGTGCAGACAGTGGGGACTCACAGAGACACAGTGACCAGGCTTCTCAGACTCATGGGGAGCAGGGGGACTCTCTCACTCAGACTGGAGAGCCCCTTCGGGTGGAAGACACGGTGGATGAGGACCTGCTAAGCACTAATGGGAATGGCAATGTCCACCGGACAGCCACAGACTTCTATGCAGAGCTGCAGAATGGGGGAGATTATAATGGGGGAGCAGTGAACGGGAACGGGGGAGCGGTGCACGGCTCCAGCCAGAAGGAAAGTGTGTTCATGAGGCTGAACAACAGGATCAAAGCCCTGGAGATGAACATGAGTCTGTCCAGCAGATACCTGGAGGAGCTCAGCCAGAGGTAAACCGCTGGACACAAGAAGCCTTGAAATGAGTAATAACTAGATAGCACTTCTTTCAAGAATGATATGACCAGTGCCATTATACCATGGTTTATAGGTTGTAATTATTGCATTTGTGTTGCTCAGATACCGTAAACAGATGGAAGAGATGCAGCGAGCGTTCAATAAGACCATCATCAAACTGCAGAACACCTCCCGCATTGCTGAGGAGCAGGTCAGTTTTACATGAAGGCAATCGGAGCAAGAGAAGTTGAAGCATAAACAAAAAACAGTTGTGTGTTTGATAGTATTGACTGACAAATGAGTAACGGTTGTGCTCTTCAGGACCAGAAGCAGACAGATTCCATCCAGGTCCTGCAGAGCCAGCTGGAGAACGTCACTAAACTGATGCTCAATCTCACCGCTACAGTTAGCCAGCTGCAGAAAGAGGTAACGTACCTCTATCAGTGATTGCAATTGTATTGCCTACTGCTTACATAGTGATTATAAGCAAATCAGTTGTGCACAATGTTCAGTTTGGAGATTCTAGGGATTTTTCTGAGGAAAAGGATAATCTGCGTACAGGACGTTCCTGATGGACTGTGTGCATTTATTACTACCACAGTGGTTGTTTGTAGCACACCACTATTCATTATTTATTATTATTTTTTGTTTTGTTTTTTTTGTTGGGCAAACTACTGTTTCCAAGGTCGAGAATGAACTTTCACACTTAAGTGCATACATTTTTGTGTCTGACAGTTACATAGTACTGTGGTGTGTACGCAGTTTTGATTTGGGATCTTTACTGTAAGAGCACACTTTAGGACACAGTGTAACACCTGCTACTAACAAAGTAACATTTAATTCATATTTTGTCATCTTAATGTGGGGAAACGCATTAATATGTATGTGTAGTAAATTGTGACGTGTTAGATGTATTTGATTTTCAGACTTGTACAGCGTTTCACTGTTTGCTTGACTTTTTCTCTGCAGGTGTCCGACCGTCAGAGCTACCTGGTGGTCTCTCTGGTACTGTGTCTGTCTCTGGGCCTCCTGCTGTGTCTGCAGTGCTGCCGCAGCTCCTCTCCCAGCCCCAGCACCAACGCTGCTGCCCTCCCCAAGAGCAACCACTACCCTAGCCCCAAGAGGTTTGTCACACACACACACACACACACACACACACACACACACACTCCTGCCACATATAAATAGGACATTTTGCTTCCGTTATTATTTATAAGATTATAGCTCTACCATTCTCAGATCTGTCATTATGATCCCCTTCACCCAGTTTTATGATGCTGCTTTTGAACAGAACATATTGGCTCACTTCCTTACTTCACTTGTTACTTGCTTACCTTGCTGTCACTCCTGTCCTGCCACTAACTGTAGGAAGCTGGGGTTGTGACAATGTAAACGCCACTTTACAAATGTCAATAAAATTTCCTCCTGCCAGATGCTTCTCCTCCTATGATGATATGAGTCTAAAGCGCAGGGTGACCTGTCCGCTTGTTCGCTCCAAGTCGTTCCACTTGACCTCTACAGAAGGTAAGAGCCCCCTCTCCTAAACACACATATACACACACTATACACAAGTCTCTCCTCAATCCTGCCTTCTCTGTTTATCTGTCTCTTGTGTTTCTCCCTTATTCTTTGTCATTGAAACATAAGCTACATTACTACTATAGACCTTTTCAGCCTAGTTGCGTCAAACTGCTGCAGCTCTTGCCAAATAGCTGTCCACATCCAAGTACTATGCAATCTTTCTTCATTCTTTCTGTCCTTCCAACTATCTCTGTCGTTTCCTCTCACACATGTTGCCATGCTTAGTGGCTGATATCCCTGGTGCTGCCTGCCAGTGCCTCGAGCAACACAAGCCCACAGGGAGAGGCTGGTGCAAGCAATAAAAGAATAAAGTCTTTGACTCATGAGACAAACTCCCCCTGCTGTTCATTATCCCTCAACTGCGTGCGTGTGTGTGTGAGTTTGCCCTTGAGGCCGAGAGGCTGTCATTGCCAGCTTGTGTGCACATGCAGGCTGAAGGAGTATAATAATAGAGCATGATGCTTTTGCTGGCTCATGGTAGACATTTGCAAGTAGTAATTGATAATAAAATAACATGCTTTTTCTGTTTAGTTTTAGTCAAATTACTTGTGTTATCTTCTCTACAGACATTAAGCCATGATTAGAATATGGATTTTTGCCGTTGTTTTAATAAAACTACTTGCAAGGTCACTTCATGCTTGTTACATGTATGTATTCCTGTTTCCCATTCCATCATTAACCTGGCCCCTCTCTCCCCTCCCCAGTAGGTCCAGATGACTTGTACATTGTAGAACCTCTAAGGTTTTCTCCAGAGAAAAAGGTACAGTGTCTGTTCCAACTGCTGCTGTTGGCTGTGACGGCCGCCGTACTTTTAAGTGCTGTGTGTTTTCTACTGTCAGTCAGTCTGTACAATAAGTGTGTTAGAGCAGGGCATGAGTTCTTCGTCACTGGTGTCTGATCTCAGTGGAGTAGCCAAAGATAAGGGAGCAGCTGTAGAGGGTTAAGATTCAGTCCTCTCCAAATACCTGTTAAGCACTTCTTTGCTGACACTGTGGGCATATTTTCTGACTTTGGAAAACAAGCTTCAATGCAAGTCTATGCAAATTAAAACATGTCACACACCTCTTCCCCAGTACACCGTTTTTGTACGAAAACGTTTGGTGAAATTCATAAAGCATGGTGTACTGTGGACTTATTAGTCAGTTATGAATACTTTTAGATAAGTAGTTTTGATAATATTTTTCTTCCAAATCCTAGATTCCATCATTCCCACCCTTCTTTGATCAATTTGTGTGACTTCAGTGTCTAACACAAAAGTGGTTAATATGACTTTACATTATTAGATGTGTCTCGGCTTTCTCTAAATGTTTTTTTAATCTTTCTTTCCTCCTCTCTCTTGTTTTTCCTGCAGAAAAAGCGCTGCAAGACAAAGTCGTTGGACAAGGTTGAGATTCTGAAGGCATCCGATTCCTCTGCTCCACTCACAAACGGGGGTCCAAAGTGCAACGGCTTCACACCATGTCTCCCTGCGCCACCACCACCCCCTCCTCCTCCCCCCCCTCCTCCTCCTCCTCCTCCTCTTCCTCCTCCTTCTCTCCCACCGCCTCCCCCTCCCTCTGTAGAGGAGGTGTCATCACTTCCCACTTGCACCTCCAAGGAGTTCCCCTCAGAGACCAGCAGCTGCAGCTCATCCACCCACTCTGAGGAGTCCTACACAAGCCATCTCCCCCCTTCCTCTCCCATCTTCCCCTCCGCTGGCCTGTGCAACGGACACAGCCTGCCTTTCCCCCTCCAGCAGCCTCCCACCAAGTCCCGTCAGGAGAAGCGTTCGATGAAGCGTCGGAAGTCGCGGCAGACGGAGCTGCAGTTCTCTTCCATGGCGGGGGGGAGCGTCGGCTCTCTGCCCAACCTGCAGCAGCTTATGAAGGGAAACAAGGAGATCGGTGTCGGTACCATCGGGGTGACAGCCGTCACCGGACGTGTCTGAATACTCGCACTTCACTTTTACACAAACTTTCTATTCTCACACACACACACACACACACACACACACACACACACACACACACACACACACACACACACACACACACACACACTATATGGTAGCAGACTTGCGTAGAAAGGAGATGAGGTGTTACTGCATCCCAAAGAACCACATTTCCCATGAGCACCGAAGGCGCACCGTGGAACTGAAGTGGCTATGGCAGCAGTAGCTCAACATCATCCAGTCCTTATCCACTCCTGTCAAAGACCTGTTTACGGTTATGTGCCTTTATATCTGTTCGAGACCTTTTTAATGCTAAAAACATGAAATTTAAACACTTGTTGGTGTGGACAGAGGGAGACACTGTGGTGGGGAGTGACGCATTAATACAAGTCAAATCCATTCAAACGTGTTCAAGATGTTTTTTCTACTGGATAAGCACATTGTCCCATGACAGTTGAGCGCTAGTGAGCTTTTATCCTCACTTTGAGCACAGCGAGGAGAGGTGCTGGCCTCAACTCTACGGTCCTTCACCTATGGGGGACATCACAAAGTATTAGGCTCCTCTTTTGGATGAAATGTGTCGTTATGAGAGAACTGTGGAGCATGACAGACTACTTCTCTTGTCCTTATTTCCTTCTGTCTTCCATTGCCATAATTTTATCCATTCTGTCTTTGTATTGCATCCTAATATGACTGCAGGTGTTCGTATGGGACCAGTGTTCAACTTTCTTTTGTACATCACACTCTCTGCTTCTCTTCCTCTGTCTCTGTCAGTCTGTTCCAAACCAACCGTGTGGGGCTGAATGAAGAACACATTTTGCATGGGGTGAAACGGTCTGAATGTGTTAGTCCTTTCAGTTTAGTGTCCACTTTATGGATCCTACTAGTCAATGAAATGTTAAATGAACTCTGTTAGCTTGGGCTGGGCCTGAATAGTTTGCTCACGAACAAAATAAAGGCAAATTGCGCTGATAGAGTAGATATTGTGGCTGTGAGAAAGATTTTAAAAATGGGTTCAACCAGGCCAGAGGCAAACCATGGTGTTTTTCTTTTCTTTTTCTGTTATATTTTATTATTTCTTTCATCCATTACTGAGCCGTGCTCCTCTCTTATTGTTACTGGTGTGGCTTGTTTTGAATTATTCTCACAACCAGTGTGGAGGCAAACGTTTCCTGTTCAGGGTACAGTGTACTGTAGGAGCACATTGGATGGCAACGCTGAATGTTTACACACCGTCACACACATCCTACTGGGACCCTGCAGCTGAGTCTGACAGACCAGTATTATTTATCTATTTATTTATTTAAATGACTACATATTTTTCTAACCAAGGCACTAGCTTGCCAGTCTCCCAATCATGCAGTGTCACAGTAGCTTATCCATGTGAGTATGATACATAGAAATATTACAGTGCAATACAGTCAACTGTACTTACACATGACCATGGTGGATGGCTCAACCGTGGAGTTTTTTCTTCTTCTTTTTAACAGCCCCTAATTGTGTTTGCCTCGGCCTGAAATATCTGAGAAGTATGATAGCAATCACATGTCCTTCAGCAGCTTATATATCCAACAGGGTAATTGAGTATTGATTTAGAAAACCACAGGCTTCTTAGGATCATCGCACTGCTGCTTTTGTATATCTTCCGAGCTGCTGGTTGAAAGTAGTGGAAAGGGGCTAAACTGAGTGTTTGTTGTTGTCCTGTCTTCTGTGTGCTTGTTTCAGCATCTTTGTTGGATCGCTAACCAACCGATTTGAACTTACCCCGTTGGTGATGTCATGACTGACCTATGTTAACATTCAGTTTAATGTTTAAACGCTGTGGGGAGTTGCAGATGTGAAAAGGGGTAATCATTTCTTTTGTTTGTTTATAAATAATGAAATGCATGATATTCTTCATGTATGCAGTTTCTGACTGGCTCCATATGGTTGGACTCGTGTACATTTTGACAGAGACAGAATTTTCTTCTAACTCTACTCTCCCAAAAGAGCATCATTGCCCCTTCTAGCCAGCTTCTACAGCTCCTCTTTCTCTTTACATATCTTTATCCACCAAGGTCACCTCTGACTCCTCCATTGCATGACTTTCTGTGACAGTGAAGAAAAAGTTTTAATATGCCTGCTTTATTAACCACTCTAATATGTTCCCATTAGGAGCTCAAATGCTGATAAATGCTTTCTCAGTCTTCATGCCTGCTTTCCTGACTAGCTGATCTTTCTGTGCATCCCCACTCTCATTGTACACTGTCTTTTATTCACTTGTCATTGCTATTTGACTTTATGCGTTTGCCCCACCTTGAATGATAGTTGTGGTTTTTGAGAAGAAGAATGTGAATTGTTGTTGAATAAAGGGAATGCAGCAAAGATGGGTATGATTTGGAACACCATTAATGTGATTCTGTACGTTCCACAAGCCGAGCAAATAATTATTTTTTTTTATTACCCTTTTTGAATGTGTATGATCTTGTGTTTGTGTAAACCTGTATGCGTGAGAATTTTTTGTTGTTGTTGTTGATCTCGTGTGTGTCTGTGTTATGAGAAAGACTACTTTGAATCTACTTATCCCGTAACACAGCGAATAGGGAGAATACCCTCAGAGAGAAATTCTAGGAGCTCAGTGTGCACTTTGTATGACTCCTCATGCCTTTTTGTTTTTCTACCTTATATGTCAAGTGCTATTTTTTTTTTTTTCTTTTCTCCCTCTTTCTCTCTGATTACTCTGAAGAGCTGCACAGTACTTTTGAGCAGGAGTGAGTTACTACAAAACTGTAGTGCCATTAGAAACTGTGAATTTCTAAATAAAACCTTTTTTTTGTTGTCTTTTACTTTGTCTTTGGCTTTTACTGTGGGTGCTTTCATATTCAGTCGTAGTGTGGTCAATCATTAATCAATCTTAAATCCTACTTTGTCCATAAAGGAAAAGAAAATGGGTGATTTTTTTCACTTTAAAGGGAGACTCGCCCACAACCTAAATGAAAGGGGTGATGTTAAAAACATGTTTCACAAAAATGTTGCTATACAACAACTTTTGGGTGACAAAAGGTATTGTCAGCAACATTTTGCAGGTTAACACTTGTCCTAACCTGCTGCGGCCTGGAACCTAAACTTTAGTATAGGCTGTCTAAATCTGCTTCACACTGACACTCCTCTCCACAGGACAAACAACAATGTTATAGGAAACCACTAGATGGAACCTGTGGTGCATGTTTTTCTTACAGCAGAGATACTTGGCTGTCAGACATGTTTATAATATAATCCTAAATAAATATTGGATGTGCTATTGACAAAGGAATTGAGAACAAAAGCTAAACCTTGTGATCAAGACATCTCTTAACTGAGCTCTTTGATTGTTAGACAGAGGCCTTGGAGTTCTTAGGACAAATAATTACACCAGCCACCAAAAGCAACTTGACTTTTTCACAATGTCAACGTGGTAAAGTAGAACAGGAGCACATTCATGCAGCATTACTATTAGCAATGGGATTAAACAGCGATAAAGAAAATCGTAGATGGTACATGCCACCACAGGGTGTCGCTGTGAGTGGAGCTGAACGCTGTTTTCCTCCGGTGCGTCGTCTCCTCTCCGTTGTTTACGTTTATCCAACAACATGGAGGACGAGGTAGATGTTGATATCGAGGGAGACGAGTTTGAGAGCAGTATAAGGTGAGAGTGCTTACTGTTTCTGATGAATTAACATTTACGCTGGCTGTTGGTCTTGTGTGCTGCAGTCCACCCCAGTTTAAGGAGACTGGGTGGTTGTTTTCAGTCCCGCAGTGCAGGCTAAAGCTGCGGTTAGCTAGCTGTGCTGTGTGTCTCCTCGGCCCTTCACGTACTGCGGCGCTAATGGCAGCTTCTTTTCACCCTGTCGCAGTGAGCTGGATGGAGGAGGTTTAGTCCAGGAGCAGTTCATCCAGTCTGCGTGGAAGAGCAGCGCCGGGATACTGGTATGACTTCATGAAGCTACTAGTCCTTCAGCGGACTCCTCCTGTGTGACTGTTCATGCTTGTGTTGACTCCTTCTGTGTCTCCTCTGTTTTGTGCAGCCATGGGAGCTGGACAGCTCCATCAGCCCAGAGAACAGAGAGGTGATAGAGAGGATGCTGCTGGAGGAACAGTATCCTTTCACTGGTCATCAAATGCATCACACAACTGTGGAAATAATGTTGTCAGAATGGCTGCACAGTCTTCAGTAGCTAGTGCCTCTGATGGGCAGTAATTCTGCAGTGGCATATCCATATCTGCCATGTAAGACTATAAAACATTTGAGGCAAAAACTGGGCCTACATTAATAATGCTACATTCAGGGGTGTCGTGGGTTGATTGATCACACTGGTTAAAGCATGCCCATGGATGAGCTGAAGAATTAACCACATTTGTAATTCAGTTTATTAGTTTGGCTTGTCTGGGCAGATTCTTTAGTGTCTACTGCATTTCATTTAAACCTAAACCTTTTCAGTGTGAGGAGGCCTGTTAGAAAAAAGTCATCCTGAGATGCTAAGAGTCAAATGTCTTATAAAATATGACATAAATAAATTATAAATATTGCTAATTTAATAGA
The DNA here is from genome assembly GCA_002120245.1 of Maccullochella peelii. NCBI lineage: Eukaryota > Metazoa > Chordata > Actinopteri > Centrarchiformes > Percichthyidae > Maccullochella > Maccullochella peelii. Next base: position 21,691 of record LKNJ01001777.1, read on the forward strand.
ACTCATCATTGAAACTACTAATTACAGAAATTAAAGACAAAAATAGAAAGAGAAAAATGATCAAAGGGATAAATGGTGCAAAAAGTGAATGATGAATGTCATTAATCTAGTAAAATTAGCAGACAATTGCCCATTACAGCTTCTTCAATTGTAGGTTCGGCTGTTTTTAATGTGTTTTCTGTTTTTTGTCAGTTGAACCATACTGGACAGTATATTTGTTCAGAGACATAGTTTGGATAATGCTCATTATTAAACCTGTTTGTCCTGAACCATACTTGTAGATACTACCTGACAGGTGAGGAGGTTCATAATCATATTTGGGAAGGTGATGCTAACAGCAAACACAAAATCAAGAAGTAAGTCAGTTTTTTCTCCAGCATTCACATGAGCAGAATACACCCATTCCTCATGTTGTTGACTTTCATGTCACACTTGTGTCTGTCGGATCACGTTCAGGTCTCCAGCCAGGACCTCGGCCTCGGCGTCAGGCTCCTCTTCTCGTTGGTCCAAACAGGAGAAAGAGATGTTTGAGGAAGGACTGGTAAGCTTCCCTTGTCAACATGCAGTTGTTTGTTGTTGTCTCTGGAATCTAACTGCTGCTTGGGTATACAGGCCTATAACTGATCAGACATCTGTTGTATATGAGGCACTATGTGAGTGTATTGTCTAAAATGCTAGGTGGCTAATGTGTGTTTTTCTGCAGGCTCAGTTTGGTCGCAGGTGGACTAAGATTGCCAAGTTGGTGGGCAGCCGTTCCGTTCTTCAGGTCAAGAGCTATGCCAGACAGTATTTCAAACACAAGGTGAGACTTTACTTTCTACCTGTGTTATGCTGCTACCTAAGCAGCATGTACGAGGGTGTACTCGCATAGTGTTTAAAGTTCAAAGTACAGTTAAACTTGTGCTTTCCTCATTATTCAAGCACTTTCACAACCCGAATGCATTCCTCAGGAAAGCTTGGCAAATAAGAATAACTCTTTCATCGTCTGTATATGTTTTTTCAGACTAAATCAGAACCCAGAGCTGCAGCTCCCTTTGCTGGCCCTGTGCTTCACTTGCAACCTCCTCAGCCCACCTCCAGCCATGCATCCACTCTGGCAAACGCTGTCCGTATAGAGAAGCTTTCTGATGAAGAGGACGAGGAGGTAGACATCACCGATGACCTGAGTGACGACGGAGACGGTGGCGATAAACTGCAGGCTGTGCTCAAACCTGAGTCCTGTGAGCCAGAGCAGCTACCAGGCACCGAGATCCAGACAGACACTCCCACAGGAGAGCAGAAAGAGGCAGGTCGATCTGAGACAAAGGAACAACCCAGCCACACCTCACTATCCCCACAAAGTCCTCAACCCTCATCCCCCTTCCCTCGCTCAGAGAAGACTGGTGTGACTAGGCTGGACGAGACAGGCGATGAGAGAGTATCAACCCCCCAAAAAAATCTTCAGGCCGGAGCTCAGACAGACTCAGAGCAAATGACCGATGAGAATGAAGACCAGAGCTCCCAGTCTGAGAGCTCAGCACAGACCGGTCAGCTGGAAGAGGCCTGTAGTGATGGCACAGGTAAGACTCACACCTGCTGTTTTTATGTAAATCCACCTCATGAGCATGTCCCTACGTTTTTCTCCTGTGAAGTCACACTGTGGTCGTATTTGCCTCTCAGATTCTGCTGATAAGACTGGGCAGAACCTAACTGATAGACCAGAAGAAGACCAGGATGAGGAAGAGGATGAGGAAGAGGAGGAGCTTAAGGCCCCCGAGCAGGAAATGGAGATGGACATGGAGACCATCGCTGAGGATGAGAAACAAGCAATCCCAGAGTTCTTCGAAGGACGACCATCCAAGACCCCAGGAAGATACCTCAAGATCCGAAACTACATCCTGGATCAGTGGTAAGATTTCAAACACATTTGGTAACTTCTTTCACCACAACTCTGCAGAAGAAGTGGTATTATTTTATTTTTTTCTTCACCAGGTTGAAGAGCAAGCCCAAGTACCTGAACAAGACCTCAGTCCGCCCTGGACTGAAGAACTGCGGAGACGTCAACTGCATTGGGAGAATACACACCTACCTTGAGCTCATTGGAGCCATCAACTTCAACTGTGGTAACTTTACTGAGCCTATGACGCCATTCTTCTGTTAAAAATGTGGCTTCCCTTTTCATGTGGAGCTCTGTCTTGTCTCTCATAGAGCAAGCGGTCTATAATCGCCCGAAGGTGGTGGACCGCTCCAAGCATAAGGAGGGTAAAGATGTGCTTGAGGCCTACCAGCTCGCCCAGAGACTGCAGAGCATGGTAGGTACCCATAAACTCCTAAACTCTGACACCCAACCTCAAGCATCTAAACTGTTTGTTTGCTGGACCGTGAGCTAACTGTTGATTGGCTGCACTTTGTAGCGGACCAGGAAGCGCCGTGTGCGGGACATATGGGGAAACTGGTGTGACGCTAAAGATTTGGAGGGACAGACGTATGAGGTTTGGACACTCTCAGACACACACACACACACACACACACACACACACACACACACACATTGTATATTTTTCAGCAAAGGTTGATCACTGGGTGAATTTGCATTAGTATATTTACTGACCCTTTGTTGGTGGTGTTTTCATCAGCATCTCAGTGCCGAGGAACTCGCTCTGCGGAGAGAAGAGATGAAGAAGCATCCGAAACCCTGCAAGATCTCCAGATTCAGAGGGTGAGCATGATGGATTCATGCAACACATGCTGAGTTCCCAACAGCCTTGTATTTATATATGTGTGAATACCTATGGTCTCGCTCCTTCTTCCAGGTCTTTTGATCCCTTCCAGTTGATTCCCTGCAGGTCTTTTGGAGAGGATGTACAGGTCAGTGGCCAGAAATTCAGCCTCTTCATTCAATCCTGCTTTTTCACTGTATGTAAAATGCATTCATTCAGCCTTCTTGTATCTCTAACATTGACTACTGTATCAGTTTGGACCCAACTATTTTAACTGTATTTTATTTGAATTATAGTTATCCATAGGCGTCAGGTGTTTTAAGTTTAATAAGTATTCTTCGCTGTTCTCCCCAGGAACCATTCCAGGTTATTGTGTGTGCAGAGACTCTTCTCATAATGGACATGGTATGCTATACACACACAGCCACACATGCTGAATCTATTGTCCCCAATGTATCACACTAGCATGTTAAGAGTTAATCAGCTTAAAAAAAAGTTTCTCCGGGTGACCTGTTCTGAAACAAATGTCTCAATTATTCTGTCATTCATTTCTTTTCATTTATTGTATTCTAATGTTCCAAAAATAATCAAATGTGACGTGATTGTCAGCATGCCCACGTGTCGCGGGGGGAAGTCATCGGCCTGCTAGGTGGAACTTTCAATGATGAAGAGAAAGTATTAAAGGTAGGAGAAGGAGTGAAAAGCAACAGTGTGGAAGATGAGAGTAGAGATTTTATTTACTATATACAGTATTTTCAAATGTGTATTAAGTGGCAAACAATGATTCTGTGTGTCTGTGCAGATCTGTGCAGCAGAGCCATGTAACAGTGTGAGTACAGGTTTGCAGTGTGAGATGGACCCAGTGTCTCAGACACAGGCCTGTGACGTGCTGTCGTCCCTGGGCTTCAGTGTGGTGGGCTGGTACCACTCGCATCCCACCTTCCACCCAAACCCTTCAGTACGGGACATAAACACACAGGATCAGTTCCAGGTAAAAATAATGGATGAGAGAAGTCACACTGGACTTATTCATGTGATCATGATCATCTAATTCCCTTTGTCCTGATTGTTCCAGAGTTATTTCTCGCGTGGCGGAGCCCCCTTCATTGGGATGATAGTGAGCCCATATGACCCAGCCAATCGCTCCCCCCACTCGCAAACTACCTGCTTGTTGGTGAAAGAGAGCCAGGAGCCTTCAGGCCCACAGAGTATGTTAAACACACACACATGAATCAAAACATCAGAACAGTTAAGATCAAGAGACTTTGAAATCAGTCTGACAGTGTAGGTCAGTGTTTTCAGCACACAGAAGCAGAGTCTCTCTCTCTGTTCCTCCCCAGAGCTGCCCTTCAGATTCGACTTCCTGTCATCACAAGACATTCCAGACTGGGAGCAGACGTTGAGGAGAGCTCAGTGGATCATCCACAAATACTGTCAAACACGCGGGTGAGTGAGAATCAAGACTGTAGTGTTTTCTCTGACATGCGTTGATCCTGACTTTTTCTGATTTGGAACAATTTGTCTAAAAGCTTAATAGTGAAGTATCTGAACTGTTCTTTTTCTTCTCTGGGTAGGAGTGTGCAGATGGATGGATTTTTCCGGAAGGATTCTCATCTCACCTGTCTGGAGAAGGTCTGTCCAGCCGATCAGTCTGCCTGCTGTTTGCGCATCCTAGTAGCTAATGGCTTCATTAACGGATTTACCTCTGCCTCTACTGTTGTATTGTCTTTGTCTCATTTCACTTGTCCTCTTCCATTACTCACCTCCCTTTAGATGCTGTCGTCTCTGGCCAAGTACCTGGAGCCCCTGCCAGATGAGGAGGGAGACCCCTTCCTGACCCAGATCCAGGTCCTTTTCCAGTCAGACTTTATTGCCAAGCAGCAACCGCCTGACCAGGAAGAGGGAGAATCTTTAAATATCTCACCCAGACCAGTGGACTCAGACGACCTCGATTTGGATCAGCTGATCAGTGAGGAGAGGCCCCAGGAGAGAGGAAGAGACTCTGATCTGGATTCTGGCAGAGCTTCAGACAGCAGTGTGCAGCCCACTACACAGAGAACAGACACAGCCTCAGAGACAAACAGCAGCACAGTGTTACATCTGGGCTCTGTGTTGTCGACTGAACATGACTATTTACTGTGATGGACCATATATACTATACACTGTACTTGTACTTTATTAACAAAGTATAGACATTTATGTGTATAGGATGAGGTTTTGTATCAGTATTACCAACTTGCTCATTCCGTTTTGGAACATTTTATTATTGTAGTAAAGTCCTTTAACCAAAAACCTGAATGATTGACTCAATGAGAGAGAGAGAGAGAGAGAATTTCAGTTCTGCAGTTGTTTTTTTAAAAACATGAAAATAAAAATCTATTTCCATATATTGTGGACTTGTTTTATATTATTTTTGTGAAATAGCCTGCTATATGACCTATAAAGTTGAGGTCACAACTTTGTCTCTTCCATATTAGGAAATGTCAAAAAGTAGTTGTATCTGAATAAGACATAATGAATGCATAATAATAAAGTAGTAAATGCTACCTTCCATAGCGATAAGATACATTTTGTTAAAATTGTCCACGGGGATTTGTATTTATTAGCGTAATGTAACGGTTGACTTCAGCCTACGACGAGACGCCAGCTGTGCGCCCGGAACCTTCTTGGCGGAGTTGTTTCCAGGGGGGATCATTTTGCAAGCAGGAGCGTCAAACTGGGCCAAAAACAACCAAAGTTCCGTAGACTGGTAGGAAGGGAAGTACATGTTTTTAACTCAGCGTGTTAAGTTGTTATAAAATGAACTCCTGGGACAGATGCAAACATTTCAGTCCACGGCTGCTGGGTAGTGGTAACCAATGTTACTTGTAGTTAACGTTAGCGTCCACTAGTAGCAACGACATTGACAGCTGAGAACCGCTATGGCCGTTCGATATGAACTAGCTTAAGTAAAAAAAAGCTAGTAGTCATTTCTACTTTAAGATTCCAGCCCTCTCAGATAATAGGCCACCGTGTTGGCGTCGTCTGCAGACAGTTGCAAAAGTCCTGGCTGCTGTTAGGTCAGTCTGAGGAGTGAAGAGCTGCGTTAACAGCAAGGACAATGGTCTTACTTTGTGTTTATCTTTTAAGGAGCAGTCGCTTCTGTCCCCTTCCTGCACACCTAACACGACACTTCCAGGTCTGCAAACAAGCTGGACATCCCCTGAAAAAGGCACACACTGTGCCCTCTCAGATCAGCTGTCATAGAGCTACAAACTCTGTTCACTTCAGAGCCACTCCGACGGAACCACCTCTCTTATCCTGTAGCAATGGAAGGACGGTGTGTTTCCAGATTAGTCCCAAAGCCGCTGTACCCCTTCACTCTGGTCCTGTCCTGACACAGTGGGGACAGCACTTCCACACCTCAGCCCCTGTGAGGGCCCTGCCTGCTCCTCTCTTATGGCTGGTGCTCAAACCTCTGCAGAAGCTCATGGCTATAATCCTGGGCAGGTAGGAGACACACTGGCTGTACAATGTTGCTTTATTATTATTATCATACACAAAGTGGCTAATCAGTATTGATTCATCAAAACATACATGAAACAAGTCCACACTTTAATATGTTGCATGTTCAATACATAAATGTAAGAAATGATTTATGTATGAATACATTTATACTGTAAGTTGATTATGTAGAAGTGCAAGTAGTAACGCAGGCAAATTCTTAATAATTTTATATTAAATATACATATAAATGTGTTCATTGCTTTAAGGCACAATATTATTTAATTACACTGTATAATGTGTTCATTAAATAATGAACACATTGTTAATTGCTTTATCAACAATTGTGTTAATTGTGTCATTTAAATGAGAACAAATAAATTGTTTCTGTTAATTAACTGTTTTTAATTAACTGGTAAAAAATATCCCCTTTCATTACCGTAATATGTGGACAGACTTCTTAAGAAAGACAAACTCATAATTTTTAATTACAGACTTTTTAATTTTTTAATTTAATTACATTTTTTTATTTAACCACTCCCCGCTACTGCTCCTCTACACTTGCGTACACATTTACATTTGTAATTCTACACAACAGACTGCCCCACATTTTTGCTGTTGCTGTTGAAACATGTATGTACTCAATGCATGTTTTGTCCTGTTGCGTCCCTCATTGTGTTACGGTCTGCCTTGTCTCACCTGTTATATCTTGTTACACTAATTAAAACATTTAAAAAATGTAATAAAAAATGAATCACTGAAGTGGACTGACTATGATTGTATCATTTGGCACACACGAGGCTCCATAGCACGCACCATCAGTGAGGCTTCACTCATTTATCTGGTTTTATTTTGGGCCAGAGAACTGAATTTGGAAACATTTTCAGCCCCCCATCATGGAACTCCCTGCAATACATAGAGTTGTTTTGTTTAGTCACTATTTCAAAAAGTCTTGGCCTACTTGTCTTCTTCAATATTTGACTGTTTCTTCTGGGCAAATACACAAAATAACATTGTGTACATTGCTGTGAACATATTTTATGCATGTTTTGAAGCTACTTTCTTGGCCAGACCTATTTTGAAAAAGAGATTATTGATCTCAGTGGGTCTGCCTGGATTCCTACATTTCTAGCTGGAACGTCTGCTGCAGATTTTTCTACTTGCATTTTCTACTAAATTCCAAAACTGCACATTTTCCTGACATGAAAGGAGCTTCAAATGATTTTTTTTCTTTTCATTCTTTACCGCTGTGGGGCGGTATATGATTTTACATTTACTGCATGAGGCTATGTGAGCTACATATACACACATCACAGACCTTGTGGCCTTCTTCTGCGTACAGGAGTATAAGGAAGTGGTGGGTGGCTCTACCAGCCAACCGCCGGCAGCTCATGCGCGAATGGGTCTGGCAGCGTCGCTGGCATCTGGCAGCTGGGGCAGGCGTTGCTATGGTGATTGTAGTCCTCCTTCTCCTGACCCACCTGGATGAGTCCCCAGTGACAGGACGGACTCGCCTACTGGTGTTCAGCAGAGAGAACTACATGGAGCTGGCAGCTGTGACTTCAAAGGCGGTGAGAGGGGGGAGGGGGGTTAGAATTATCCATTTTACACACACTTTGAACAAAATAATGTGAGGAGAAATTAAGCAAGTGAAATTATTCCTAAAATGCCTGTGTGTGTGTGTGTGTGTGTGTGTGCGTGTGTGTGCGTGCGTGTGTGCGTGCGTGCGTGCGTGCGTGCTTCAGTACATGGAGGAGTTTGCAGAGCTGCTGGTTCCAGTCACTGACCCTCGTCACCAGGTGGTGGAGCGGGTGGTGCAGCACCTGGCACAAAGAAACAAGGACATCCCTGAAGTGTCTCATGTCACCTGGAGTGTCCATGTGGTGCAAAGTCCCAACATCAACGCCTTTGTCCTCCCGGTCAGTAAAAGACAGACAGATGTAGGAATACATTTCTATGTCTGTCATGTCACATTATCACGTTGCAGCATCCTTAAAGTTATATGTGAAGATGTCTTAGCATAACCGAGTGTGTCTTTACATCTGTTTATACTATAAAGTATCCTCGTGACAGAGATTGAGCAAGATGGATTAGTTTTTCACATTGCTTTTGCATCCAGCCGACATGAAAAAATATGAGCAAATAATAGGTAAATAAATAATAAATACTGAGTATTTACTGTAAGTTGCTGAAGTACTAAGTGGGTGGGATTTACAGTATTGGGATAAGTCACCTATCTATTTTTTGTACACCTGTAAATAATATCATCAAACACCATATGGCTCAGATTGGGATTGTATTTTCCTTTATGTAGAACGGGAAAGTGTTCATGTTCACGGGGATGCTGGACACTGTTGCAGATGTTCACCAGCTCACCATTGTCCTGGGACACGAGATGGCTCATGCTTTATTGGGACACTCTGTAAGTACATAACCCTCTGCAGATGGTGTTTGTGATTGTGGCACTGTTTCTACCCCATATATAGTCATTTTATACACTGTAGTACTTGACCTGACTTTGGGAGTCAATCACTTTATTTAGATAATATCCTTAGAAACCTTGGAACACACTGGCAACACACAAAGACACAGCACTTCTGAGTTTGATGCAGAAAACGTGGAAACCTGAAACTTGAGAATGAATGCAGTTTCCTGAGCCTGACATGCTGCAGTGTACAAATACCTGTGTAGAGTCTGCTGACATTTGAGAGGCTTAGTTGATAGTAGCAGACCTCGCTGTGCATGAGAATGAGTCATTGAAAACACTTAAAGTGCAAATAACGTTCAAGAAGAAGGTTTAGTCATTCAGAAGCCCTTGGCACACAAAGTAGAAGTTACAGCTGGAAGTCTTCCAGGTCTCTCCCTCACACGGTTGTGAAATATGTATGTGGACCTCCTATAGGTATGTGCATTATAACCTCACTATTCATCATCAGCCCCCACTCCGTCTAGTAACGGCTGAAGTGGCATCAGTTGCAGTATTGTTGCATCAGCCGGCTGATAAAAACTCGCTGACAATCACCTCCAAGCACTCACTAATCCTGCCTGTGCTATGATGACCACAGTCCTGTCGACCTTAGGGCGCTGTCATGCTTTATTAATTCTCCACAGATGGCTGTTTTTGTCTCTGCCTACAAAAGCCCATTCTTCTTGTTCTAAAAAAGTGTCTAATGAAGTTGTGGGTATTTCAAGACTTTAAACGTCCTCGGGGGAAATGCTTGAAGGAGATTTTAATTAGATGAAGGGAATGAGCATCGATGGGCTTGGTATTACCCAGTAGGTGTGCTCTGGTGGATTGGCTGTTAAAACCTCTAAATCTGTTACAGCGTAAAAGTTCCACTAAAATAGATGGGAACAATCAATATGTTCCAGCTGCCTTGTTCACCTCCCAAAAACTTTTTATCTCTATTTTTCTCTCCCCATCCCATTCTCTTCTCTTTTTTTACCCCAACCCTTTACTTCATTCCTTCCTTTTCTCCTCTGTCACCTCCTCCTTGCCTTCCCACATCCCTCTGCTCTCCTCCCCCAGGCAGAGCAGGCCAGTCTGTCTCATGTCGTGGACCTCCTGTCCCTTATTCTGCTAACAGCCATCTGGGCCGTGTGTCCTCGAGACAGCCTGGCACTGCTGGGACAGTGGGTACAGGGCAAGCTTTCCCAGGTGAGACCCTTTCAAGAATGTTCCCCATATACTGTACACTTTATAACACAATTGAAGAAACATAGAATCTTTCACACTTTACACACAATGCTCACCGACAAGGCAACAACACAATGTTACTACGTTATTGTAGATCTGTCTGAAGTCTGAAAATCAGAACACTGGAATAGACTTGGACTTTTGATAAGGGCAGTACGTATAAATCTTAGAGTTTGTACAACCTCATACATACACCACTTGTCTCTCCCTCAGTTGATGTTCAGCCGTCCCTACAGTAGGAAACTGGAGGCTGAGGCTGATCAAGTCGGATTGCAGTTGGCTGCTAAGGTATCGTCCTCTCCAATTTGTTATTACTTAAAGGAGCACTCCACAGATTTTACACATAAAGTTCAGTTTACACGTCACAAGGGGTACTACACAGCCAGACAAAACAGTTGTATAATGTATCTAAATATAAATCTGTGGCTCTGGAAGAGATATACTAAGTTTGAAAAAGATGTTTCAAAAATGTCAGTCCGTTTTCGTCCTGTTTTTAGCCAGGTTTTGGATGACTTCATCAGGGTTATCTCGGCTTGAGCTTTAGACTTAACATTTTTAACAGAAAGCCTGAAGTGTGGGGTTTGAAAGAAGTGGGCGTCTAATGGAAGATGCTATTGAGTTGCATTATGTGTAATGTAGGATCCAGCATTTTTGGAGCTTGACCCATGCAAGGGACTAAAAGTCAGGATATCTCGGCCTCTGCTGCTTCGACTTTGGCCTTTGTTTATTCAGTCTGTCTCTTTATGAGTTCCCCAGCTTTATGGAAGTGCAATATTAAATTGCTGGAGTACCCCTTTTAATATAATATGACAATACTAAAGATCATTTGTGCTTTTTGGGGGTCATGTTTCATGATTAAGGAATTGTTTAAAACTGTCTTGCTTTTTATAGGGTAATCAGTATTTTAACATCGCAAAATTATACTCCTCCAATGTAGGGGTTGCTGTCAAACCTTGTAATCTGTCTGCAAGGCACTAGGGGGCACTGTTGGCAAACTAAATTAAACTCAGATAATTAGTCCATAAGGATTTGCATCTCAGGACAAGACAGAGGGATGCCACATTGTGTGTATGTGTGTGTCCTTCCCAGGCATGTGCGGATGTACGAGCAGGCCCCGTATTCTGGCAGCAAATGGAAATCAGAGACCAGTTGAAAGGAGAGCCCACCATCCCTGAGTGGCTGTCCACACACCCGTCGCACAGGAACAGATTCACTCAGCTGGACCGCCTCGTACCACAGGTACAAACACACACAATAATGATTCCCTGCTCAGTCCAAATAACAGCCTGGGTAGCTCTTAAGTTTCTTTTTTTTTTTACCTCAATTATATAAGTAAACACATTCCTGCTGCTCTGATTCATGTGTTTTGTCTAATGTAAAAGACTCTTTTGATCCCTGTGTGAGGAGAGAGCCCTACACCTGTTGTTTAGGAGAAACAGTGCAGCTTTAGGAGCTGTTGGAACGAGTCTTAATGGAACTAATGAAGCGTCTGGAGAGATGTATATCCACCTGCAGATGTGTGGCGAGGAGGGCAGAGAGGAAGAAGAGGCTTGGGGAGGAGAGGAAACAATGAAAGGTTTTAGGGAGACAGGAAAAATATGTTGCCACAGAGGGACCTGGAAGCCTGCTTAACTGAATGTCTTGGAGGCTTTGAGTTGAGGACCTGAAAGAAAACAGCCCAACGGTAGCAGCTCGGTCTCCCAGGCTCACACACTGTGCCGGCATTGTGGCAAGACGATCAATGGTATCTTAAGGCTAAACGGAAATCAACAAGCAGTTAAGACAGCAACTTCTATGGAAAGCGTCAGCATCCACAATCATTACGTCTTAGGTGTGTGTGTGTGTGTGTGTGTGTTTGTGTCTGAGGCAGAGAGAGAGAAAGAGAGACAGAGACATGTACAATGTTTTAGACAGCAGCGAATTTAACCTTGAGCATGAGTTGGACTGTCGGTACACCGTCAGATGCTCCAAGCACGAAAGACGAACAGATGGGTAAACCACTAATTGTCCATCAGGTGCCTGTGTCGTTGAGTGTGTACATGTTCTATGTGTGAGTGTGTGTTATATATGTATGTGCCCGTGCATCATATCATATCCCTGTGTGGTAGATTGACCTCGAGCAGCAGTTGTTGTCGAGGCCAGGCTGCAGCCACAGGCAGTGAAGTGATGAAGACTGTTGTTTGGGGGATTCATTGGCCTGCAGTGTGCATGTGTGTGTGTGTGTGGTATCGCTAATACCCTCCTCACACCAAACTGTTCGAGCCAGTTAACAGCTGAGCTCAGTCGGGTGAAAGTGATGCATAATGTGATTCTTTTAACCTTGCGAGGGGTGACAGCATCAAGCTACTTAACCCGACTCTTCTGAGGGCACTCCGCCTCCACTAGTGCTCTCATCATCCTTAAGCAAAGCGCGTTAAGTCCACTGGTAGCATGAGAGGGAGAGCCTGTTGAGTGGGAAGCCAAGTGTATGTATGTGCTCAGTCTTATAGGTGATTCTAAGTGAGAGATTAATGAGTTTGGTGTGTGTGTGTGTGTGGGTGAGTGAGACAGAGAGAATGTCTCTAACTTCTGGGAAGTGCTTGTAGTTAGTTGCTACCAGCTCTGCTTACTCCACCTGTATGGGATTGCATGGGATCACATTGGACTGAAATATCTCAACAACTACTGGACGGATTGAGATGAAATTTTGTACAGACATTCATGTTCTCATGTTTGATGATCCCCTAATTTTTCCTTTAGCGCTATCATCAGGTCAACATTTTAATTTGTCCAATACTTTGCTTTGTGACCAAATACCTGCAAAACTAATGATATTCCCATCATCCTCAGCTGTAGTTTGTGTGCAAATTAGCAAATGTTAGGATGCTAACATGCTCAACTAAGATGTGTTAGCGTTTAGCCTAAATCACCGCTGTGCTTTAGTACAGCCTCACGGAGCTGCTACAGTAGCATGGCTGTAGACTCTTGTAGACTCTTGTTGACTCTCTCTGTGGTGTCCAATTTTTTTTGTCTGTCTTTAGCTTAGTGCATCTGTTTATCTCAGTATATTTGTCTTTGTTTGTCTCCAGTCCTTCACATTCTCCTCTGTCTTTCTTGCCTTTTTTGTGTTGCATTAATTTCAGTTCACAGCTGCGTTTTGATGAAATATGTTATCTACTTATCACAAAGTAGAAAGAACAATTAACTGATTTCTTCTTCTAATACACTGCAAACAAAAACAACAAATGGCTCACCACTACACAAAGATATTTATCATAGGGCTTTTCATATCCATCTTTGTACTTGTGTTAATAAACTTCTCTGAGTGTGGCTTAATGTGTGTTCTTCTCCCTGTCTCCGTCCAGGCCCTGGAGTTGAGGGAGAGCTGCGTCTGCCCTGCTCTACCTGCTAGTGACCCTCGTGCCGTCTTCTCCAAGAGTGTCCGTGTGTTGCTGGAAAACACTAAGGACCAGGAGAGAGGAGAGCAAGAAGGGGCACGCAAGCCCCACCTGCACCATCACCCAGCCTCACTCCCCACTGGACTGTCTGCAGCTCTGCTTGCCCAAACTGCCCTTCCTCCTTCCCCAAATGTGGATCAAGAAAGCACAGGTCCAGTCCCATTTGTAGCAGCCCCTGTCCCTGCTCCTGCTGAGGGGGAAGGATCCCAGCACATGGTGCAGATCACCAGCTGACAGGGGTGTTAAATCCTCACAAACTTCTAGACTGGCTATTTTGATTAATGAATGAGTGAGTGATTGGTATATTGGTCAGCTAGCACATTCGCGGAACCATTCACAGCTGCTAAAAGACGGTTTTCATCATCTATTAAAATTTCAGAGCCCCTGAGTGCACAGGTGGCAAAGGGGTAAAGTTCCCACCCACCATCGCCAGGGTTAGTCCTTTTCGCTGCACTAGAGACCCCAATTGGTTGCCAGCACAATGGTGGGTGGAGCTGGGGCTGGTAGTGTGACAAGAAGTGGCTGGGGTCATTGTAAATTTGGGGGAAAAGTGGTGGAAAACGTCAGCAAAAATAAATAGAAAAAGAAAAAAAACAATTCAAGGCCCCTCCTAACCTTTCCGTCTACAGCAACACCATGCTGACTGCACTTCAGAGAATGTTTTTCATGCCTAGTGACTACAAAGATGCCACATTAATTAGATAACCTTGAACTGGGAAATGCTAAATTAATCTTGGTAGAGCTTCCATACATTGCAAGATTAATATGTGCATTATTCATCGACACACGGCAACACACGAGCGTAAGCACTTTGTGTGTGCTTGTTGGAGGCTCCGTCCATGGCAGGCGGAGGAGGACATCTACATTCTCATTATGACTACTGCATTCTCATGCCACACACACACAGCACTTTATGCATTCTCTAGCCTGAGGGACTTAATGGTGTAAATTTATGCTGGGTTGTTTGCAGGTTTTAAAGCACAGCCTTCTGCACAGGAATGCCAATATCCATCATCAAGCTTTGAGAAATCTTTCATGGGATTTTGTAAAATCTTATTTAACAAGGCAAGCTGACTGATAAAACATTCTTATTTACAGCAATAGCCTGCGGGAGCCGTCGCACAGTGAAGAGGGGAGAGTCGTTACAGTTCATATCTTGGTAATCTTTTGTGTGTGTGTGTGCTGAAAGAAAGTAGCAACCTTGGTAAAACTGTGAAATCAAAAAAGTACTGCTGTGTTTTTATTTGGGATAAATAATTTTATTTGTGTCATGCATTTTAGGTGCGGGGCCTGTATCAGGTTACAAAACATCAGTCAACAGTCTAGTGAGCAAGTGGCCAGTGATAGGGTTTGTACAAAACTGTGCAATGAAAAGCCAAGGGAATATCGGTTTTTTGCATATCAATAACTCAGCAGGAACATGCTCTGTTTGCAAAAAAATAAAATCTTTGGGAGGGGGAAAAAGTGTTATTTCTGCTTTTTTTTGTTTTCCATTGCAAGATCCACTGAAATTCAAAAGGATCAAAGATGTACATTTACCAACAACCTAAATGAGGATTCTGGAAACACAGTGTAATATGTACTGTGTGTGTTTGCATGCGTGAGAGAGTAAGAGGCAATTATCAGCCTGTGGCATTGCATAAGAACATCAAAACCCTCCTATTGTCACACCAACCAATTAGATAAGTGGGTCAAAGATGAGAAGAGCTGTAGACTGAGTGTTCATATGTGTATTTGTGTGTGTGGTAGCAGCAGTAGGAGCAGTTACCTTAAGCCGTTTTGTCATGTGAACTCCGAACAATGTCCTGAGAATCAGGTCGGGACAGAGTTACCCTCTCACACATGTAGCACACAACAGACCCTGTGTCAGACGTGTTCTCACCTACTGGAAATACTCTGGTTACTTGGTTTAGGCGAGGGGGTGGCGCCTTGCGTTCACACGTACAGCTCCTTCAGGTAATGTCTGGGAAATGTTCAGGGTAGCAGTGCCTTTTATGAATACGGCTTTATTGATGCCAGACTCCTGAGTCTGAGGAAATTTCTTGCTGGTCTCTCACAGCTGATCAGACAGATGTAGCATTTGGACATCTCATAGACAAGACTACACAGAGCCAGTCGTAATCAAATGAAAGCTACTAGAATTCCCGTCAGCTTCACCGCAGTGCTTTTGTAATGCCTGCCAACTGTTACAAGTTCTTGCCTCTTGAATACTAGATCAATATTGTGATATCTCTGTAGTTAAGACCATCAGAGCAACATCCAAGTTCCATTTTAAACTAAAGCCGAGATGTCTTAAGGTGCTGCTCTTCCTGGTTGCACAGATTTGACTTTTATCAGGATTTTTGGATCCGCCGCTCTCATTTGTTCAAATAGAGACTTCCTCTTTCCTGGTCACATTGTTGTGTACACACTGAAGCATCTGTGTGCAGCTCCCTCACCACTCAGAGAGAAATTGGAACATGAGCAGGCAACAGATGACACACTCACACCCAGAGCTAATTGTAATGAGCGTGATACAATACACACACACTGCGCTGAGTAATTGTAGCCTACTGCTGGAGTCTAAACAATGCTGCGACAGAGAGCTTAATCAAGGAAAACAAAGAGACAGCAGTCAGATGCATTGAATGGACAGAAATTGAAAACAGACAAAGTGGAACCATGGAGATTAACAGGAGAAAAGAAAAGATTTATTTCAGGTGTGTGAAAGAGCATCTTTTTGTTATTTAAATTTAAATCAAACATTTGATTTTTAACATATATTAGCTCAAATGCTGTATGGGAAAGTACCTACTGTATTCTGTGGGATTCCTCTGTGTTCACATGCGTAGCCTTTGGCGAATAAGATCTGCTTCACAAAGTGACTTAGAAATCAGATGTCTACTTTATGTCTGTAAATTCATCTCATGTCTGAGATTGTTTTGTGGCTGTATATTCTTCCGCCCACCAGAGACATCAGACCGCTTCTGAGACCTCCGACAAACTGCTCGCAGGTATTTCAAGGTATTGACAAGCGGTGCAGCGTTGGAAAGTAGAACAAGGAGCAGAAAAGGTAGCACACCACCCACAACAGAGAAAGCTAAACAATAGACGGCAAACTCAAGATGCTGTTTCTCCAACAAAAACACTCCCAGAGAGAGTCAGGGCAGTGAGAGAGCAACCCAACACATCTGCTGTGTAGGTGGCTGAATGATGTCCCAGAATGCAGTCTGGCTACCCTCTGACCTCCCTGTGGAGTGTTGCTCGAAGTGGCTCATCCACAGTTCCATTTCTTGGATCCGCCCCAACACACACACATATACATCAGCTGGCTGCAGCGTGTAGAGGGAATATGGTGATGGAAAATATGTGTGTGTGTGCGTGGTTGTGGTAAAAGTGGCTGTGTCCTTCCGCTGTGCATTAATTATACATGTGGCATGTGGGTGTCTGATTGAAATGAATATTTTACTGCTTTTAATCACTGCCATTGCCAGAGTGATGGAGCATCTGGCTGTGTTACCTGGGTAATTAAAGATGCTGTCTCACACACGCACACATGGAAGTCTCAGAGGTTGTGTCTGCAGTATGAGACAGAAGAACTCTAGAGGCTTACTAATGAGTCAAAATTAGATTTGGAATGTTTTAAAGCAATGGGACCCTTAAAAAAAATAAAAATTAGCTTTTGTCTAACTTTGATTGGCAAAAAGCTTTTCAAACAGGCCAGGGGACAATGGAAAACCTTTTTTAGCTGATGAGATGTGAGTGTTGGGCAGAGGTAGCCTTAGCTGTAGTTAAATCTTACAGTATATTGTTACCTTTGTATTTTGTAGAAACTCAAACAGCAGCAAGAATGAACTGTCCTAAATTTTAAGTATCCCATTGATCCAACTGTGCACACTTCAGACCACAATGTCTTGTTGGAGACCCCACTGAACAAACCTGGAACCACGAGGTTATTTTTAGCAAATAGGGCAAAGCTGTGGTGCTCAGGAAGGTTGGGGTTCTTCTTCTCTGGTGAGGTCTATAGCGTGATCTGAGTAGGCTGATCACAGTGCTTTTTTTTTACCACATAAAAACCTTGTCTAGTGCAGCTTTAATGTGAGCTAATGTGGGAGCTAATGTCTGCATTAGTCATACAGTACACGCAGTGCTAGCCTGAGCGAGTCATGCTTCACTCAGTAAAGCTTCAATTTTTTATTGCAGACAGTCCAGAAATTAACAACCACGAATGAAAATCAACCTCCACTTTTAAATCTGGTATTTTTTACATGGTCTTTGGTGAGTGGTTTTCCTGGGAACTGTGCTCTCCGTTGTGTGAACTGCAGTGAAGGAACAGTCTGGCATGGGGTCATCGAGGCTATCTGGGTATTCTCTTTCAACACACAATACAGGTCTTCCTCTAATGGCTCCTCGTGTCCTCTCCCTCTGTCTTATCATCTTGATCTGTGCTCGTGTGTGTGTGTGTTCATGGTTGAACTGATAGAAGTTTTTATAGTCTGGCTGCTCTGATGCTATTAGAGATTAGGATGTTAACACAGTCCCTCATCTGACTGCATCGATCCCAACCCTCGCAGTGGAATCACATTAATACTAACAACGTCAGGTACAAGCTTTGTAGCTCTCTTTACCCCTCTCTCTCTTTTTACATCTGCTTCTCTGTCAGTGTTGATTTAAATTTGAATAACCAGCCTTCTTCCCGGTCTTTCAACAAGGAGAGGGTGCAATCTAATGAAGGGAACGAGGGAAGGAAGATTTCAGAAGCAGAGAGGCGACTAGAGGATGTGGAAATTAGATGAGATGAAATGGTTTAAATCAGTCTTCCTCAGCTGCTGTGACACCGGTAGCTTTCAGTGTTTGAGCGCATACATCAAGTCACAACACAGAGTAAGCATATTAAGTTCTTTTTATGGGCCGATGAGTGAAATGAACAGCATGCAACAGTACGGTTTACTCAAGGACAGCTGGTGACAACATGAGATTAAAGATGATAGATGACAATGAAATTACATCAAAATTGACACTAAAAATCAAAGTTTAAATACATGTTGTGAGTTCAGAATTATACATTTGCCTCTTATTACTCACTGATAAAGATATACCATTTTATAATTGGTTTACACCCCTTTTAGAACATTTGGGTGGCCACTCATCTGTTGACAAATTTGTGTTCTACCACCAGAGTAAACAAAACAAAAACCAACACAGACCTTTTTTTCCTCCCATCTCTGTGTCCGTCAGTGCAGCAGTGCATTATATTCTTCCTCTCACCTCCTTTGTGATCCCTGTGAATCCATCAAGACAACCTGGGAGAGAAGAATTCAGACCAAAACACTGTCAGTGTCAGCTAAATTCAACAAACTGCAACAGACCTGGTTGGACATTTAGACCTAAAGTACTGTACAACTGGCAAATACAGTAGGTGTGTTTTGATGGCTTTCACTTTAGAAACACACCTTCAACAATGATGTTATTCACACCTCTAAATTAACTTTTGATTTTATTAACGCATAGGCCTACACTGTATAGCTGTAGAACAGGAGTGTTCACACAGCAGCCAAGTCAGATTTTGGAGCCTCTTGTCAGCACATGGAAGCACAATTTCCTAAAGAACCTGCACCATGGCCTGCGCTGACTGTAACCTACAGTGTAAACAGGATGAACCTGTCACTTTGTTGCATCATGATCGGTAGGCTACAGCTGTCCTGTAATTAAAGACTAAAGAGGTTCTTCCCATATTAGTAGCCTCAACAATGTGATGAAAAGATTAAATGATGTGTTTGAGATAGTTAATCCACCAAAAATGTGTCTCAGCTCAGGATGAGGTTCAGGAGCTTTCTGCTGGCCATTGTTTTATGTTTACTGTCACTAAATAATTTGGTTCATGGATGAAGGCACTTAGTCTGTATTATCAACTTCTTCACAGCAGATGGACAGCAGATGCTCGTTAGCAGCCTTAGAGGCCCCGCCCTGCACACCTACACAGGTGTTTTCAGTTATTCTGATTAAGACCACCTCTTGGGTTGAAGTTGGTGGGAACTATTCTGGGCATTATGGAATTACCGGAGGTTGCCTAACTCACTGCACCAAGAAAGATGAAGGTTTTTTTCATGGATAATCATAGGCAATCATATAAAGATCTGTATAAAGACTTGATGCCCATAATCTGCAGTGATTGTGATGCGTGTCGTGTGAGTGTGTACGTGAATGGGCGAACGAGCGGAAAAAAACCTTGTAAATATGTGTGTATTTAAATGAAGCCATTTAGCGTTTATGCGGGGGGAAAATGTTAAAGGTAGGCCACGAGTTGTCCCACGCTTACACAAGTGCAATCAATCAAGCAGAGATGTCAAACAAGCAGGACAGTCTGTACATGACAGGAGGCCTAATCTGGATTGTCCAAGCAGCTGAGGCAGAGGTGGTGCCTGATGGACATTTGGACAAACTAGCCAAAGGTGAGAATTGTGTTTTATTTGAAATACTGTTAAACAATGAATGAATGAATACATTTTTCATATTTACAAGAGAAAATGCTTAAAAGATGAGTAATCGCTGAGTTTGAAAAGAGTTTATAGCTAGTGAGAACATGCTCCAAGTTATTGTTTATTAGGCTAAATAGATAGATAGTTTGAGCTTTATTAATCCTGTGAGGGAAATTGTTTTGTTACAGCAGCAGCACAATAAACAATACAATAAGAATAACTGTAAAAAATTAAAAGCACAATTGCAGATCTGCAGAATATCAATAGAAAAGAAATAAAATATAAAATAAAGAGCAGAATTGCTGATCCGCAGAACAAGACTCTGAATATAGTAATAATGTTATGTGTGTTCACCTGTCACACACAGGTGAGCTGTTGTGCAGAGTTATGGTGAAAGGTAGGAATGATTTCCTAAAACGTTCTTTATGACTTTGTAGTGTGTCATGGAGTGGGTGGGCTGGATTGTCCATGATGGAGTGACCTGCTGATCCTCACTGACTCAAACGTCTCCAGGTTTTGACCAATCCAGCCTTGTGAATGAGTTTATTGATCCTGCTGGTATCTAATGCTGCTCCCCCAGCAGACCACAGCACAGTAGATGGCACTCGCGACCACAGACTGATCTCCAGCTTCTTGTTGCATACATTGAAAGATCTGAGCTTCCTCAGAAAATAGTCTGCTCACCCCCTTCTTGTACACGGCGTTAACATGTCTGAACAAGAGAGGGATGCTCTGACTATTCCTAGTGGTGGTAACTCAGGGAAAGGGGACTTATTCTAGGCATCACTGTATGAGTGTGTGTGTATGGGAGACTGATTGTAAGTGTGTGTGCCTGCTTACAGCTACTTACCAGGGATATTATGGGGGATTAAGCCAGGAATAAATTTGAATAATTTCACATTAATCGTTGTACGTTTGTTTATGTGATGTTTGTTTTAAATTTGACATTATAATTCCAGCTTACCGCCGGGGGAAACCAGCATAACATCTGAGGAAACGTTAATGCCAGCCACTACTTGCTGTTAGCTAAGGTTCACAAAACAGACTTGGTGCCAAAATCTTAGTGACTGGGAATAACTGCACGCTTTCTGTTGGTTTGAGTCCAGCTGAATTCTGTGGGCTGCACATGTTTAATGAGTAACTTTGATAGCTGAGACTTGGAAATTGTAAAGAAAAACCCACAGCCCTTACTTAATCAAAGCACAGATTCACATTATGCCTCAAAGTCCTACAGATCTGCCAAGAAAATGAAGTGTGCTGGTGTATGTGTGTCTGTGTATGTCTTATTCAAACATGCATGTACCGTAAGAGGGGAGGGTGTTGAAAACAAGTGTTGAGAATCTTATTTTTGTTCTCTCCCATATCCTCTCAGTTCACCTCCCCTTCAGTTGTCCTCTCAGAAACCCCATCTATCCATACATCCATCCGTCCTTACTCGGCTTAAGCAGAGCTGTCTGTTCGCTGTCTCGTTGCCATGGTTTCCATTATGCTTCCTGCCTGCTCTGGTTTGAAGGACAAAGCACTGAAGATGAATAGTATTTAGGGAAAGAGGGAGAGGGAAAGAGGCAAAACACTGAAGGAAAATGTATGTGTATATGCTATACTGTTTCTTTTTTGTCACTGGTTGTTTATTGCCATCTCTCACACAAACGCACACGTGCACACTCTGTGGTCTTCGATCTGCATCCCAAGGGTTTCAGGGAGGGTAGAAAGGCAGCTCTACGCCAACACTCCCTTTGGCGTCAGATGTTTAGCGCTAGCAAGCCTTATCTTTTAACTGATCAATAAGCAGGTGGTACAGCACTGCCTCTGCTCTCTATGGGATAGGCTGCAGTTACACAGGACTGCACCGAACCAAATCAGCCTGCACAGGGCCTGTGTTATGCTCAATGACCATGCTGCACACTGTGTAGCAATACAGGTAAAACGGATTTGCTCTGAAATCTATAACCAGCACTTGATGACTGTGTGTGTGTGTGTGTGTGTGTGTGTCTATGTGAGCGTGTTCGCACTATGTGTTTGTGTGAAGTCGTCAGACTGTCAGAAATTAGGCTAAAACCGTGCACTTTATTTAGCTGACCTGGTTGGAGAGTGAGGAGGAGTCAGCGGGGATGAGTGGGGAGGGAGATGGTCATGGAGTGTGTGTGTGTGTGTGTGTGTGTGTGCTGGTGAAAACAGGAAAGAATGAATAGGGGGAGGAAAGAAAGAGCTTAAACTCACTCCTTTCTCCACCACATGCATCACCCCCTCCACTGTGTGGTTCACCATCCTCTCTCTCTTATTGTAAGGGTCTTAGGGCCTTCCTTAACTTTTAATAAGTCCCCAGATCATGGCTCGGTCGGTCAGGGCTTCTATTTCAACACAGCTCTGCTTAATCTCGCTCTAAAATAGATCTGCTCCCTCCACTTTCTTACTCTTAGCCCCTCTGCCTCCTCTCTCTGTATTTCTCCACAAGATTGTGAAAGTATTTAATAAACTACTGGGGATCAGGCAAGGTTGTATCGTTCTCTGTGGTTTGTGTGTAGGCAGGCAATCTAGCAAAGGTGTATATATAACTGGGGATGTGCCAGTTTTATTTCTATTAAGGAAGATCAATATGAATGTTTATTTTTAAGAGGGAATACCTCCGTTTTCTCAGTGATGAAGGGCAAATTTAGCAATGGTGAAGACACATTTTTGTATGAATCTATGAAATGACTATGGCCACACTGAAAATGTAAAAGTCAGGTGAAGTCAGAATTAGGCGATATTAGAGCCTATTAATTGTCCCTCCAGCCGGTCATATGTTTGGCCTACTGTGACTGCCCATTCACCAAAAATGACTCATTCATTGACTCATGACCATTACACACACGCTTTGAATTGCTAAAGCGGCTCCTAAAATGTGTTATCAGTGCTTGGAGTTCCCAGTTTCCACAGTCTGCACGGTGATGCTATGGTGCGTCTGTGTGCCATACTTTAGTTTCAGTCTCTTTGGCCTACTTAGGCATGTTGTAAGTAGCACACTGAGCTGCTTCTCCTATCCCTGTGGACTCGGGCTGAATAATTGAGTGGTGCTGAGGCAGGGTAATAAGCTACACTGCTGCTGTAATAACCTGCTGGACAATGTGTGTGTATGTCAGTGAGTGTGTGTGCTCATGTTGCCCGTGCACGGTAATGACTGCTATTACTCCAAGGCTTGGGAGGCAGACACACGCTGTTTAAGGAACCAGACATGTTATGTGATCGTGTGTGTTTTTGTGTTGTCTGTGTGAAGGCTACAAGACTAGATGCACAATCTGTTTTGTAATCTTGGTCTCTTACGAATCAGGCAGGCAGGAACCTCCTGACTGCTATTGTGTTTAAGAGCAGGTGTCTGCTTCCCAAGCCCCTAAGAGCTTCTCGTGCTGTTATAATCAGTTTCATTCTTCAAATATTTTATATGTAAGGCAGTTTATAGTAATTTCTATGCTTATTTATACACTTGTCTGTACATCTGGTCTTCCTTGATAAAGAACTTTGTGTGTGCATGTATGTACAAAACCAGGAAAGGACCGGCCAGTCATGTGTATCCTACTAATCAAAGTTGATCTCTCAGCAGTGTTTTTCCTATATTCTTTTTGATTTGTAACTAGGAGAAAACAAAATACTTGATATAAAATAAACTCAGAATTTATAATTACGAACATGGTTGCAATGATGGGACATATTGGGTTGAATGACGATAAGCTGAAATTGTCACCTGTGCCCAAATCTCAGGTACACTAGCTGAAAAAACCCTGTTAAGTGTTAAATCGGATAATTGTTATGCAGCCCGATATGACCCACCGTCATAGCAATGCTCACAAATGTGATTTTGTTACTTAAAGGCTAGAAGTAGTGTTATATCAACAATATTTTGTCTACCACCCACTAGTCTTCTTCCTCCTCCTCCTCCTGTGTGTGTGTGTGTGTGTGTGTGTGTGTATATATATATATGAGAAATGCCCCCTACTGTCAAATGGTACACACAGCTCAGCAGTACCCCCAGCACCAGTATCACTCTACAGCTGAGTGAACCTCTCCCCTGCTGTAATCTCAAACCAGCATCACTTAGATCCCATAAATTCTTAATGCACAGTCCTTAACCTGAAATACTTCAAACCCACTCTCCAGTTTCACTCTGCCTGGTCCCCTTTCATCTCTCTGTTTTGGATGACTGACTGATTGACTGGCTGCTCGTTTGATTGATTTGTTGATTCTGTTTAATAATTCAAAACTAAAATGATAAAACTTCAGGTGCTCACCAGACACCGTATATCACACATCCTGATGCCACCATCTTTCCTCCTTCTGCTTTGTACCTTTCGCAGATGAAAGCAATACCTCCTGGTTACTGAAACATGACAAATCAGAGAGAGTAGAAGAAAAGCCATTTATCAAAAAGTTGGAGTTGACAACTGTTTCTGCAGTGTCGCACGTAGGTGAGTGTGTTCTTTCTGCTGGCTTTGTGTACACTTTGAAGTGCACATCACTTGTTCTTGTACTCGGTGTGTGTGTGTGTGTGTGTGTGTGTGTGTGTGTGTGTGTGTGTGTGTATAATGTGTATATATATGAGAGAGAAATGTGGGAGTAGAGTTACTGTCCTCAGGTTACATGCAACAGTCTGCTGCAGACAGACGTACAGACATTTCCTCCCTCTCTACTCTTGTCAGTCTGCACATCTCCATTTTGTTTCTGATGTATATCCACCACCTCATGTTGACAACCAATATAATACTCTGTCATTCAATCACCTTGTTGCTTGGCTTTGGTTGCTCCACTAACAAAATCACCCTGTTACTCAGCTAACTAACTTCTGAAAACGACACACACTCTCTCTCTCACTCATACACACACACTGAGTTAAAGCTGTCTGTGTGATGGATGTGCCCTCTCAGACAGAACTGCTGTGTTGCATCTCAACCTCCAGCTTCACCTTCAGGCTATACCCACTTCTAAAGTGTGTGTGTGTGTGTGTGTGTGTGTGTGTTTGAATGAATGTTTGATCATGAGTACTTTTTCTGAAAATACAGTGGAATGTAAAATAAAAAACATATGAAGTCAGACACGCACGCACGCACAGTGGCTGATAAAGACCTTTTTGGCAGAGGCTCTCCTCTGTGCTGTGGGCTCATTAATGCTCTGAGTGTGTCCCTGTGACTGAGGACTAAGCCCTCAGCTCTTATCAAAAACACCAGGCCTGGTCTGCTACACACACACACACACACACACACAATGGATTATGAAGAGTGTGGATAAGTTGCCAACATCAGCTCCGATATCCCCCTTACAGGACAATGACAGACACCCTCTCTCCCATCCCACTCTCACAGTCATGGATTGTGTGTGTGTGTGTGTGTGTGTGTATGTAAGGGTTGGTGGGAAGGGGGGGGTGCACTACTTTCCAATTGATCCATTTGTGTTTGTTGATCCATCTGTACACAGTTCTGTCATGGATAGGTCATTTTGTGAGTGTGCGTGTTTGGTGGTGTGCATTGTTGGAGGTGTCATCTCAACACAGAATGACATAAATGCTTACACCCACCCTCCTTGTGGGTACTATTTGTTTCATCCAGCACTTACACACGCACACACATGCATGCACAAACTGTGGGGTTATTTACATATTTATTACTGCACTGTGCTTGTGCTCCACAAATTGATATTTTGTGTGTGTTTGTGTGATTAACTGGGTGTTGGTGCAGAGTAATGTTACAGGCCTGGTTCAGTGAGGACAGTGTGGGTGGCTGATGGTTTATGGCTCTTTTCAAGTTGGTGTGTATGTGTGTGAATTGTTGTAGCCCTCAGGCTATATCTATTCAGCTTGGTGGAGAATTATTATTACTTTATCCTCAGGGAGTGCAGAGGTGACGTACTGCAACGCCGGCTACCCACCACTACTTCCTGCCACGTTCCCACACACACACACACACACACACACACACACACACACACACACACACACACACACACACACACACACACCAATGCAGACTTGAGGCATCTTCCCCTACACATACATTAACTCCAAGGTCATGGCACAGCCCCCCAGCAGTTGAATTGAATCATATATTTTGTTGTCTGTTTCTTGCACATTATAATGAGGGGGCAACATGTTTACATGCAGTTATAAGAATTGTCTAATTCTTAGTTTTTTTTCTTCTTTTCAGAAAAAAAACATTTTTGCATGATTAAAAAGTCAGATATTCAGGAATCTTACACAGCTGCCTCGTTTTCAATTTAGGCATTTAAACAAATGTTGTTATGGGTTTTGAGTGGATTTTATTGGCCCAGAGGTCATGACAATCATTCTGCTTAGTAAAGACCTTCAAGTAAAAACATGCAAATCACCAAAATCGTTGCTGTAGTTTTAACAACAGCAGCGGTATTCTTTTACATCGCGGTTCTCGCTTTCAGCCTGAGGCTGTTTTGGAAGATGCAGGGGACTCTCCTCACATCAAATCACTCTTTGCCCTTTCTCCAGCTCTCCCTCTATTTCTCATGCTAAGAGCAACAGACGTTAAATTCACAGCATACAAAAACTATATATTTTTTATTTTATTCTGAGCTTTTTAATCTCAGCTCTTTGTACAAGAGAACAAGTGGACCGGATGTCCTCTGGTGGGTTCAGATCTAATCACGTTGAAAGGCAGCCAGTGTAGCCTGCAGCGCTCGATAATTGGTTGACCTCAGAAACACTCCAACTCTTTCTGAGGATTTGATATTTTACAGCTGATGCCAAAATGCAGACGGCTGGTACTAACGATGGTTCTCCCCGCTTTACTGTCTAATTCATTAGATTGTCCTCCCAGATTTGGACCAGTCAGGCGGCTGGCTACTTATTCACAGCTATGTTACCATTACCATGGCTAATTAAAGACCGCATCTGGGGCCTGGAGAGTTGGAGAGGCAGAAAGGGCAGGTTTTTAGTGAGCAACAGTGGGGAAATCTCTCAGTCACTTGGGGAAGGGGCCGAACTCGAGGACACAATTTGAAATTACAGTTTGTACATTTTCTCGTCAATGATTTGTGTTGATTTCCTTTGCACACTGCAGAGTGTGAATATTGGTTTGCCTCTGTGTGTGCGTATGGTTGTAACCCTTCGGCATGTCTGGTGCATGCGTGTGCTCCTTTTGTCTGCTGAGGGAGTTGAGAAGCATCTCTTTAATTTGGTCTATAATTGAATTTGGCCCATGGGCATGCCATACACTTCTGAGAGATGGCAGCAGATGAGAAGGGATGAAAAGAAGTGGCAGAGAGATGGAGAAGGGGGCAGGAGGAGAGATGGCAGAGTGAGGGAGGGAGTGGAGAAAGAGGAGGTGGCATATGGATGAGAAAATGTACAGAGGGAAGGAAAGGGAGATGTAGGAGGAGGAGGCTGAGGGAGGACGCAGCATTGCATCCTCAGTCATCTGTGAGACTTCATAAGTACTGGGTCCATGGGCGAGTGGCTGGCAGTCAAGTCAATATGACAAATGAATATTGCAGGAGCCATTCTCTCCCCTCCTGCCCTCCTCAATTATTAATGTCTGGCTCAGAGTTGGCTCAACTTTTACTTGAGGCCTTCCTCTCCACTACTCCTGAGAACAAGTGAGAAACACAGACAGATGGACAAACAGACATAAAAAAACAACGGAAACAGAGAGCCCACCAGACAGGGAGAGACATACGGCAGCAGGCGGGGCACAGAATAAGATGAGGTTAATCTACTCATACTCTGATAATTAAGTGAGAAATGGAGTTCACGTTCTATTTTCTGCAGTGCATTGTCAATCCAAAAGAAAGGAAAGGTGTGTACCCATAGCCATAGGCATGACCACAGTGCTCATTAAGCTGCTGCAGAAATACAGATATCGGCCATTTAAATCACCTTTATTACAAGATTTAGATATACCTGTATAGGGTGCCAAGGTTAGAGCACAGCATTCTCAATCACATGCATGTCTGTGTGCATAAAGTCTTTTTCTCCAAAGAATAAATTAGCGAAGTGTGCTCTTAAGATAGTGAAGCGCCAGGTCAGTCACTTGTTTGATACCAATATGTCTGTTATACTGCATATTCACTGATGTGTTAATATTAAATCTCTTTGAAGGGTGTGGGTTAAAACTACAGCTCATGGTCTTTTTTTGAAAACACTGGAGTGGTGTAAGGCTGCTTAGAATACATCAAATTCAAAAAGAGTAGGGCACATGCATATTATTCCTGAGTTTCTGTCAATAATAATTGTACAGGTAAGCTATTGTCTGGCCAGGCATGCAGTATGTCTATAGTTTCTTATGGTTTTGAAATCAGAAAAAAAGACTTTCACTTTTAAATTGCAGATCAAAGACTTACTGTATGCTTATGCCATATGGATTTTTTTTTTTCTTCCTGTGACAGATTTAAAGATGAATCATAGACCCTAAGTACATAGAACCAGTTGTCTGCTTTACTTGAACAGTATGTTAATTGGTCATTACACAAACTGTGCCGGGGAAATGAATGTAGGTCAGGCTGAGTCAGCGGTGCAAGTGCATGCAACAGGCTTTAATTGGCTTCAGTCGGTCTTTGTGTTGGGGTAGGTGGAATGACCTAGTCGACCTATGTGTTACTGGCTACGCTGGTGATCTGCTACACATAAATTACACAGGTTGTTTGGAGGATGACCATTAAAATGACAAATGAGAACTCATGTCATTTCCAATTAGCGTTAAGTAATATTTAAAGGCATTTAAGCTTGACATTAAACCTGCGAGTGTGAGTGTCACATCAGATATGTGAGAGCCGATAACCTTAAATGTAATGCATGCATGAAATAAAGTTTTGAATAGGTCAGAATGGCTGCATTAATACAATGTGACTGTTTGTCCTTGAGTGACACAAATGCTGGGCAAACTTTTACCATGACGCCAGCCAAGTTGCTGACATTATGGCTCCTGCTGACCTTACCAGCAGGTGAGGGAGGGAGGTACATTGGAGGGAGAAGTTGGGCGAAGAGGTTCTGTAGTGTGTGTGTGTGTGTGTGTGTGTGTGTGTGTGTGTGTTTGTTTGTGTGAAGGCCAGAGGGTGGGCTGGGTCAGCGTGATTGACGGGGTGTTGGCAGGACGTCGACACGACAACAGGGTGATCAGGGCGCAGGAGATCTGCCCCAGCTGGGTATGATAACTCAGAGTGGATGTCAAGGTCTCCCATACTGTGTACGCACGCCACACAGACACTCCCACACATTTATGCATGTACACATTCACAAACACACACACACACACACACACACACACTGCCTGTGTTGTGAATGTTGACCTTGTTGGGCTGACAGAGTTAGCAGGAGCAACACCTCTCTTTGGCAGCATCATCTGTTTGCTTAGAGCACTGCATTGTGTTACTCTGTGTATGTGTTTCTGCACTGCCTGTGTAGTTTTGGTTAAGCTCCCATTGGCCTCGATGATTCATTCGTTGCATATCCACAAGTTGAGGAATGGATGCAGGAAAAACAGGAGAAGAGGAAGAAAGAGGGTAAAAAGCAACAGTTGGTTTTCAGTTTGTCTGCCGTTAGCTTATAGTGGATGTTAGAGGACTCTTGGGGAACTGGCATCGGCTAGAAATGTGCAGAGATTCAACCAATTCAGTCTTTGAACTGAGCTGATGAAAGCAAAATTGACAGGTTGCACGCATGCAGGCATAGTTTTTGGGCATGCATCTTCATTAAGCACTTATATGCTGTTCTGATTAGATCCCTGCTGTGAACAGCACCCAGAGTCGACCTGCAAGTGTGTTTGTTCCTGAGTGAAGATAAAAAGAGCGTTGGCTAGATGTCTTCATCAGCCCAAGAGGCAACATGCAGAGGGAAGTGGTTGATGTGGTGTTGCTCTGTTTCGGAGGTTCAGCCCTTTAGTCTTGTGTTGGATGAGGCTGATTTTCAGAGCATGGACAGTAGGTGTGGTTATTGAAGCTCAATACATGTTCAGTGTGCATCGAAAACTTTAAAGTATTGACAGATAGCAGCGACTCGTTGGTCAGATTCTTAGTCTTGTTTATTTAAATATTTCTTGATCTAAATGACTTGCTAAGTGTAGACTGTATTTTCTTAAGCCAAACGTTCTTGTTGGGATGCTTGTGTAAGACAACATCAAAACACTGACTCACTCACAAGTTGGGCTTTTTTTTTTTTTTTTGTTATTAAAAAGGGATTGGTAGAAAACGTATTTATATTCTTCAAAGTAAGGTAGTAAAAAAAAGTATTATTTTCCAACCCTGATTGCTTTATGTCTGTGTTTTAACATCTTGGGACCATGGTGAAAATAAGAGTTCTTACTTTAACATGTTATCCCTTGGCGAGTTTTGTAGAACCATAAATAAATCCAATCCAATCAAAGACCCTAATGGACAGTGAGTTTGTGGACTAAAATAGTATGAATATTAGTTGTAGTATATTAGAGATGAACTGCAGCAGCAGTTCATCTACTTGGATGACTGTGCAGTTACTCATTTTTTTCTGCAGTTTTACCTGCACCTGTGTGCAAATGTTAAAATATGTATTTGCACATTAAGTATGTGTATATACTGTATGAACATGTGGGTAAGTGTACATGTTTGTGTGTGCTTATTCATTATAGCAGCTACGATGCCTGTATGTGAGTAGAGCAGTGTCGCTGCCTGTTTGTTGCAGCTGTTGTAGCAGTGATTGACGAGGAACTGTGAGTGTGCAGTAGGAACAGAGCTCAACCCCGTCTGACTGATCTGTAAATATTCCCTCTTTCTGCTGCCTCAGCAAGTCTCTGCTGGAGCACAACACATGGATCACATTGGCAGGGTACAGGCAGGGCGGGAGTGAGGGCTGTGGAGAAAGCTAACAAGTATTGGCGAATAAGAGGGGAGGCAGGGAGAAACTGTGGGGAGGAATGGTTGGAGGACTGGAGTGTAAGAAAGAGAGGAAGCAGAGAGAGAAAGAAAGGCTGCAGAGCTCTCTTCATCAGAGCTGCAACATTGGGTCCCCTGGCCCTGCTGGACCACAGCCAGAACTACACAGCAGAAAACATAGACTCCCTCTTTCTCTCTCTGTTGTTCTGACTCCGGGCTTCTCTGTCCTCCTTCCCTGTGTCCTCATCTCTTAATCTATGGATAATAGGGGTAGAAGAGATGGATGAAAGAGAGAGAGGAGCTGATGGATGGAATCAGAGAAACAAGAGTCTGTTAATCAATAGAAATGAAGTCAGACTGCAAAATCTAAACATGAAAAATTCAAAGCAGGTCAAAAGAGTGCATCCGTGCCTACAGCCTTCGAAGAGTCCATCTCCAAACACAGCACAGAGCCATTGATGAGTCATTGATTAATAGTAATTATGCTTCATGCAAGTTTTGCTTTTCCAGGCACCTGAACTCCTTTTAACTTGTTTACCATTTCATAAATATAACAACTAAAACTACAGGAAAGAAATAGTAAGACAGAAAGAAACGGGTGGAAAGAGAGAGTCGGGTGAGGTAGTAATTTGTTGCCTTGTTCACTTGTCCCTGGTGTTTCTTTCAGCAGTGATGGTGAGAAGCAAACGCTTGGCTTCAGATGAAATGGACATATCGATATTTAAGGCCGGTCCTGCAGTAGAGCGGTACTGGGGAATTTTCTAAAGTAAAAGGACATTTTAGTGACCTTTTTATGAATCTATTTCTATATATATTTCTCTCTGACGCACACTCACACACATCCTCATATTCGCATTTCACAGCAGAGACATGCCAAGTGTTTCGGGGCGGAACTAAAATCTTTTAAAGCTACTTTGTAACGTTGGTCCACTGGCTAATTCCATTCAGTGTGAAATGAAATTGTGAGCTTCTGCGAGGCTTGTCCAAGTCTTGATTCGGAGGCCTGCAGCTCCTTTAAAGGAGGATTTTAAAAAGAGCAAAGGTTTGACACAAAGTGGCTTTGTTGATTGCGTGAAATTAGGTCCTGCATATGAGCTTTTTACACTGCTATGCTCTTATGCAAGACCCCGTTCTCCCTCTTATATAAAGCCTGCTAGCATTTCCATTACTCTTTTGACAGAAGCAAATGACAATAGCTTTACTGTGTGGTAATATGATTACATTAACATGAAGGAATGGAGCCAGTTGCTCCCAGAAAGCTCAAATCAAACAGGATGCTCTCTGGATGGCTGTTTCACTGCATTTAACAATAAAGACAAACCCAAACGGACATCTTCCAGTGTTGAACGAGAGCTCTGTAGTTTTCTTTTCTTTTAGGTACCTGTTTACACTCTTATAACTAGTCTTTGTGCCCTTGTTTCTGTTTGTGCATTCTTTCAGGTCAGTTCTTGAGGCCCAAATGCAGTGGATGCAATGCTGCTCCTTTGCTGCTGACGGACCCTGCAAGCACGATTTAAAAGGTAAGTGTAATCTTTTCACCTGATGTCATGATATGACATTGTGCACAAGCGATGTGTGCAGAGCGCTTTGAGTTAGAAAGGGTGGTTCTTTTGCGTCTGCTCCAGCAACATTTTACAGTTGCACCACACCTCTAGAGTGATTTTGTCATAGTTCAAAACTGTATTTGAACCTGCATATTTTCTTCATGCTCGGGTTGAAAAGAGGCTGTCAAAATCCCTTCTAAAGCTTACTGCCACAACAGATCCACACTAACTCTCCGTGGATATTATACAAAACACTCTAGGACACTATACAGAGTATTATAGGAAACCATCAAATGAAAGCAGTGACGCAGGCTGCCTAATGCAGAGCCATTCAGCTGTCATATTTTATATTTAAGACATATTTAAATTGCTTAAGTAACTGCATTGGCACAAGCAATTGTATTAAGTAAAAGATAATCACACATAATTAAAAAAAATTTTTTTAATCAGATTTAGTATCGACAGATACCTAATAGTAACAGGCTCATTAACTAACTGCAATAAAGAAATATCCCTGCACTTCATGCTACATATCAATTATTTTTATACTGCTTCTAATACTTTTTCATTTCATGTAGATTTACTTACTATAGATTTATGTTTTAGCAGTTTAACCCCAAGCTGCTTTATTGTTATTTTCCCCCATTTTGTTTCTTTGCTGTTTCCTAATAATTGCTGATGCAATGACCCAGTTTACCCACAGGGATCATTAAAGTTTAATATCAGAGAAATTATCTTCTTGGTTTTCAGTTATTGTTTCACTTCTGTAATGCTTTAAGTCAGCATTCTCCAGAAGTATCACCAAAACCCCTGTGCCAACCAAGTTTAGAGCAAATGTGTAAAGGTGATTCAAAATGCATCTTGAAACTTTCTAACTAAAAATGTATACTGAAGCATCCAAGTTTGTTTTGGGATTGTTTCTGTCTTAGTGGTTCTCTCTGTGTGCATGACAGAAAGGCTGCTGAAGCTCCTTTCCAGGATATCTCAGAGACGTTCATCCTCTGCTCTATCTGTCTGTGTTGTGGCTAATGACCTCCTATTCTCTGTCTGAGAGCTGGGCTGTTACTGCAGCTGATCTCACTGAGCAGTTACAATATACAGCTTAATACTGTGAGCCCGTCTTTGATTTGGCTTTATGTCCTTATCAGGTTTCTGTATTGTGGTTTTATGGATGTGTGTTTGTACACTAAATGTGTTTGTGATGTTTGAAGTTAGCGGGGACAGTAGAGGGTTTTACATGGTTTTACATACAGTAAAGGGTCGGACTCAACAAACCACTCCTGACACACGTACGTCTAACTGTGTGTGTGTGTGTGTGTGTGTGTGTGTGTGTGTGTGTGTGTGTGAAAACAGGGAGAGAGAGGGGGCATTGTCAACTTGATATGACCCCAAGTTGTCCTCGTAATTAACAGATAACCTTTAATGAGGCATTGGCCTCACAAGCCCTAACCACGGAAATGTCACATTTAACCATGCAGCGACACATCCTGGGCCTACACACATACATGCACCCATAAATGTACACACGCACGCACACACACACATGCACACATACGCGCGCGCGCACGTACATGCGCGCATACAGTGGAGAATGTGTTAAAAGTGTCCTGTCATGCCATAAATGTCATCTGACTGTAATGTTCAGGGGCTGCGTCTGTGCTCTTTACAGATGGGTTGTGTGGGTGGGATGGAAACAGGCTGGGAAAGATCAGTCTGTCACAATGTGTTGTTATCTTGTATTGAGAAGAACAGTGAGCTGAACACATGAACAAATTGGTCTAATCTGTGGACAGTTTTGATTGAATCAAGTATGTCATTCCACATAATTAATATGTGATTATTAGAACAGTTTTTCCCTGAGAAAACAATGTCAGAATCATTTATAAATGATTGGGAAGTGCGAAACACTTAGATATAGATGGGGGTTCAAACCCAGCAGGCACAATCTCTTGCCACAATCAGAACCACTCCTCTCTTCTTCTGTGCACTCACAGCTTCCCTTCGATCTCTCCAACTCTGTCGCTCTGTCTCTTTTCTACACTCTCTTTCTACCCGCTTCCTTCCTGCTTCCCATCTGGCCTCTCTTTGAACACAAACAACTTTTTCTGACAGTCCATTTATGGGGAGGTAGATTGATGTGTGTAGGTGTATTTCCAAAGATACACACTATAAAGAGGAAACACACAAATATCCTCTTGCGCTCTCTCTCTCTCTCACTCACTCACTCACTCACTCACTCACTCACTCACACACACACTCTCTCACACACACACACACACACAGGACCATCTCATATCCAGCCAGATATCCATCAGGGAGCTGTTGTTTGTAATAAGGTTAAACTCTGCCCTGGATGTAGTCACTAAGGTAAGCTCCTGAGCTGTCATTTTCTTATTGGGGCTAAATAGATTTTCTAGTTTTTGGCTGAACACCCCCCCCCCCACACACACACACAGTTTTACAAAAGCAATAAACTCCAATGTTGCCTGATAGGTAGAGGTTTCTTGATCTTCTCCTGGAGACCAAAATGATTTATTTAAAAATCCATGAATATTATAATGGAATGTATGGATGTGCCTATGATTCAGTGAACTACATGCTGGGATGTTTTTAAAGAGGGAAATAGGCTTTCAAGGAGTGACATTCAATAAATATGTAGGTCTAGGTCTACAGAATGTGAGAAAGATACTGAGTCTATACACAAATACACACACATCCAATGAACTTTATAGCATGTTGATGTTAAATGGGGGGGAGTGACATGTTTGGCTATTCATTGGGTCTGCAGCATTGAGTGAGGCAGTGTGAGTGTCAGTTCACTGTAAACCGGTTTCGAAGTGAAACTGTCAACTTACATCAACCAAGACACATGACTGCTCCTGAATCCTGAAGAGATACTGTATGTGTGTGACGCTTTGTCGGCCGTTCTGCACTGCAGCCTAATGCAGAGATGTACTCATGTACTGTATTGGTCGCACCTCCCACTATTTTGCGCACACACGCACGCGCAAACACACCAAGTGTCAAGATTTGCGAACAGACACAATCACATAGATATTCCCCCTGCATCTTGAGCTCTCGTCACGCCTCCCTGACTTTCTCTCATTGTCTGAATCCGAGATGAATGCACACTCAAACACACACTCAAAGACACACATACACAGTCGCACAAATTACACCGCTCTCACAAACACGTTATTCTTTAGGTTAGAGGACAATTTGTTCAGCATCTGTGAAATTAGACATGGGTTTACAATGTAGCCTTTTCAATACTGATCACTGTCATACAAGTCTAGTACAAGTGTGTGTATGTGCTTGTGTGTTTTATTCTGAAGAGAGAAACTCTGTCGTGGTTCTTCGTGTTAAGTTCTTTTGTGAGCAGGCAGCCAGCTTCAATGGTGGAACTTAATTCAGGGTTTGCACACGAGGAGACCATCTTAATGTACTGTATATTTATGGACCCAAGACATGGATTTTCTTTGCTTCATGCATATAGCCAAAATGCTCCTTCATGCAGGACTGCCTCAGGCCCACAAGAGTCTGTAAGATTGAATTGCTCTCCAACCTCCTTTTTATTTTCTGTCAGTCAGCCATCCAACCAAATTTGCTATTTTAAGTTTACTATAAAATTTTACAGTACAATATAGCGGATTACGGATTAAGTGCCACTGAAAAATACTACAGTGAACCATAATAAAAGAGAAACCGATAGTTAACAAATAGTAATGTTGAGAGCCTTCTATTACTAGAGGAGGCTGGTTTTGAAGGAGCTCAGTACAGCGTCATGTGTAGTTTTTTTCCTGACATATTTTGCTACTTCAGTGACAGTGTCAGTTTTTTCTCCAAGCAGATATTAAATGTTGTCTTTATCTGAGAGTGTGTCAAGTTCTTGGTATTTGAGTTGCATTTGTTAAGGGTTTTATGTCTTTGCACAGCCTCAGAAAGTGTCTGTCAGAGGTGTACAGTTATTCTGTCCATGGCCACGGTTTAAGGTACTATAGTATTAATGGGCACTGTGATATTCAGTACTCCCAAAAGTTTCTGCTTGTTTTCTAGGTTGTTATATATTTGTTGTTAGTGCAGCTAATTGTCCAGTCTCCATTATGGTTCCAGCTGTAATTGCTTGGGAGATTTGTGACAGAACTGCAAATCCTTTATTAAATTATGATCAAAACAAAAGACAGACTCACCTCTCACCTTCTAAAATCAGTCTTGATTATCTTTACGCTAATTTTTGATGACAAAGCCCATCAATTTTACTCCCCAATCAATCTCAGCTCTAACACTCTTTATTTTCTCTCTACCAGGCGCTCTCTCATTTTTCCAACATTGTGTGACTTTGGTTTTGATAGCTTTGTTGTTTTTGTTGACAGTGTACAGGGTTGGGGACACAAGGTTATTTTTAATGTTACAGTATATAAAGGTTGAATGAATGAATTAAAGAAACTGTATCTAAACCCCTGTATTTATGGCCTTCCCTCTTAAGAGAACATATTCTACTTCTGCCTCCCAGTTCAGAGGATCACACAAAGGTGTGTCCTTTGGAGGACTCAAATGCAAATGCTCCTCCTCCACATATCCATGTAACTTTTATGTCTTGCTTACATTATTTTACACCTTGCAGTGTATTTTTCATTGGTCCAGTTAATGAGATGAATTTATGAGTGATAGCCACTGGAATGCAATTATGGTACATACAACATGGTCATGGACTGGTGTCAAATTTAGCTTAGTGTAGCATAAAGAATATACTGGAATTTAAAAAAACAAAATGACAACAGTGAACATGACACATGAACCATGAACAGTAATCACGAACTGTAAACAGAAAAATAATAACGGTAATTTGACACCATATATGGTACACCTGCATGCACTAAACAAGTGGCCCAAAATGTGCTGTGGGATTTTGAGGGATGCATACTGTGGGCTACAATGACTGTGTCCTCCAAATCAAGCAAAAGAAGGCCACATTTGGAGGACCCTTTTAACTGTCGGCCTGTTATGACGTATTTGGCCTAGAAACAGAAACAGACTTTGCCACACTGTATGGGATTTCTCTTCACTGGGGTTGCATAGGCTACTGTTGCAGGAAGTATGTGTGGGAGCAAATCAAAGAACTGTACCACAAGCCTCTGTGCATTTGTGTGTGTGTGTGAGAGAGAAAGACTGGACTCCAGTTCAATCAAAGCTGCCTCTGTGCTTGCTCCCTGAATCCCCTGTTGGTGAAAACTCAGTTTGTCTGGGAGCTAAAAGAGACTGGTGAATTATTAAAGCTTGCTGAAGCTTCACTCATAGAGAACCAGTAGACCACTGAGACAACACACACACACACACACACACACACACACACACACACACACACACACAGAGAGGCCAGTCCAATGTATTACCCACAGGGTACCATACTTACAATCGCTACACATGAAGAATGTTGACTGCTCATGCTGAGCAGAGCTGGTGGATTTCACTGTTTGCAACTGCAGATGGACTGCTGTAGCCTTTCAAACATCCAGCTATAGGCTACTACACTGTATTTTTACAGCTCACTACAACAGGAAAAAATATCATCCCACCTGGCTCACAACATTAGCAGATTGTAGTCTGAACCCAACTCAGACTACAATCAGTCAGACAAAATTTATGAAGAGCTGCTGCTGCCTTGCACTCTCTAACCTTTTAAAGATTCATTCTGATGGCATTTGTGTTTTATTACATAAACAGTGAATGGAAAATGAAAGACGAATGAAGACTGAGTTG
The DNA here is from genome assembly GCA_002120245.1 of Maccullochella peelii. Lineage (NCBI taxonomy): Eukaryota > Metazoa > Chordata > Actinopteri > Centrarchiformes > Percichthyidae > Maccullochella > Maccullochella peelii. Next base: position 59,605 of record LKNJ01001777.1, read on the forward strand.
CAACCTAGCTCTGTAATAATTGGTACAGTGACACACTGGTGTTAGAAATTATTAATTTGAATGTGAAATGAGGCAGTGCATAGGGGTTTAAAGAAAGGTAACTCTTGGAGATTTAATGGACACAAACTCTGCACCTCTTAATAAATTGTACGCGACAAAGCCAGAACACAGTGAATCTCCAGCTTCCTGAAAATGACTTCAACCAGTTAAAGCCTCTCTGTCCATCACAGTGACGTTTTGTTTGTCATCCGTAATGTTCTGACATGATTTGAGTTATTCCTCTCTGCAGTCATAGTTACCTTGGCTTTTGGTTCAGTATCTATCTTTGCTGCACTCTCAGAACAACACAGCCTGGCCCTCGAGAGTATGGAGGCATATTTCATGACACAAGTTAGATTTTTAGCAAACCCTGAAATCCAGAAAACAAACGTATCCATGGAGAGTTGGTATTTCTAGTTGCAGGCACTGACAGTTGTTTGCTCAGATGATGTATGTTGTCGTGGATAATGTTGTATTTATGTACCATCAATTTGTGATGTTCAACTAATGATGGAGTTGTTTTTTATGATAAAATGCTACTTCAGTCACTGATTTCTTCTATTTCCAGGAATAACATTTGACCATCCTGAGAGAACAGGCTTCTGTATTATAAACATATAGTTGGATAGAGCAATTGCTATAACAATGTTTTAGTAATATTTTTCCAGAAAAAGTGTGCGCAGAGAGAATAAAGACATGGTTTACCGTGCCCAGTGGTTTAATTAAGCTGCTAAAATGGAGCTCATAGTGTAGGTCTCAAGCAGGAACATAAAGTCACTTGTGCCACCTAGACAAGCTGGTGATCAGTTGATTCCTCTAAGTGCCATCTACACACCCATTCACATAATGGTGGCCTATTTAAATGCCCAGCTCCGTACATCTATTTGCCTGCCATGTTGGCCACTGCTGCATTGCAGGCTGAAAAGGCCCAGCCTTCACCCATAATTTATTTAATTTAAGCTGATTCATGGACTATTCATTATTACTTAAATCTGCGACTACCTGAGCCTTCAAACCTATATTTTTACCAACTACTCTGCCATTATATACTATAACTACTGTAGCACTGAGAAACAGTGTGATGGCTCTATAGGCTCCATGTGCTCTGTTCCTACTCTGAGAGAAGAATGAATACCGATGGCACACTAGTATTGACCCACAGCTAAGATGGTATTGGTAACAATGCTTTCTATTAGTATTAGTGATGAGCAGGGCTTTCCATAGTGGGATATGTCAATCCTTGAAATGTTTACCAAATTACCTCTAAAATGGTTTAAACCTCCAGGCACTCATTGCATCCACAAATACCACCAATTTTGGTGGCATTAGCAATCTGCTATTCCTTCCTGGAATAGGAAGGTTAAAACAAATGCGTTCAATTATTTGCTAATGCTATTTGATCATGGTCTAGTATATAGTAATTGTCAAAGTTACTTTTAAGTCCTTCAAGCTACCAGGTCCACCACAGTTTCCTTCTGCATTTGCCATAATTTTCTAGTCTAGGGAGATTTCAGCTAATCTATTCTTGCAAGTCAGTCAGAAGTTGCAACATTATCTGCTGTGTGTGGCAGCCTTCATTGACTGCTGCTAGTCAAGCTGGCATTCATTATCAAGCAGGTAATAACACAGAGCACTGGGTCTAACTCAACTGGCAGTGGACTCATTAATATAAACAGGACCCTAAACCCAAACTCAATTTACTTGAAAGCCTCTTTGGAGACGGGGGTTCAGTGAAGAGTCTTTGCCTGAGTGTGCGTGTGTGTGTGTGTGTGTGTGTGTGTGTGTGTGTGTGTGTGCGCGTGCGTGCATCCGCAGAAAAGTATTAATCATTCCTCTCCCACAGCCCAACACACCAATACACAAACAGTTCTGAGTGTGTGTGCGTGTGCATTACAAAGCTCCAATTAGATAGCTGATCAGTGGTGTATATTTAAGTAGTCACTCATCTCTTTTCCCTCCCCACCCCCACTCATATCTCTGCCATTAATGAGTCCAATTAGCACATGCAAATATTTACTTCTAAGTAGCATTTGTGATTTATCACACTGTTCACTCTTTAAAACAAACAGTCTGAGTCATGTGTGCGTATGTGTGTGCATGCACATGTGTGTACGTGGGTTTTCTCTCTTTATTCATGAAGGCACGTCAGCTCATTAGGCCCTCCTGCAGAGTGAGATCATCAGCAATGCAGGGAGAGGGATCAAAAGACAGTGTAAAGAGGAGGAAAAGGAACATCACATTATTCTTCACTGCAATATTCAGCTAGTATGCAGACACACATACACCCCCATGTATCAGTCATTGATTTAGGGTGTGCGACTGTAATGGGTACCACTCCACCACCATCAGATTAATGACACCCAGACGTTGCAGAAGGCACGGGGAGGAGGAGGAGGAGGAGGAGATTAAATAGAGGGAAACAGAGATGCTCTTTTGGGGAGTTATTGCTGAGAGGTACTTAAATGTGCTGCACATAGCATTTTAAAATATCAATATATCATTGGCAAATGTGTTACGATACCTTGGTAGAATTGACGTAAATAAATGGTTGCCATTGTAAATGCTAGTGTTTCTCGAAATAAGACAAAATTTTCCTTAAATATTTGCTCCTCCTTTGGTGCCTCCATTGTGCTTTAAAGCTGTCCATTTCCATTTATTTATTTTAATATGCTGCTTGTAGCAGACATATATCCAGACTACAATGTGCTTGGTGATAACTATGTTTGATGAATGCAAAAAGCACATGATATACTTGCTTTTTAACAACACGTATGTGTTGACAAGCAGCTGGGATGCAAGTGGTATTGTTATTGGCATTGTCTTATTCTTGCCTGCATAATTTGTGTGTACCTGGAGGATTAAAAAGTCCACTAGGTAATATGTTAGGGCTGAATCATGCCTCTTGAGAACTTTAGAGTTTGCACTGTGTACACATGCGTAAATTAACAAGCTGATACTTGAGGAGGTTACTGTATTGATGATGTTAATATCATGGCAGAAAAAGTGGCAGCAGCAACACGCTATATTAGTTTCTTTTTAAGGCTTTCTGCCATTGTTGCCCTGTTTACTTCACATTCTGATATACTACCCCCACCGTTCATGGGCTTATTTGCGTCCTGCTGGTGCTTGCTGTATCAATTTCTGAGGATGCGCACAACCGACACAGCACATTTTATCAATGTCAAAATTTTGTATCTGACTAATCAGAGCAATGGTACAATTGAATCACAGTACAGTCAAAGAAAAATCTTTGACTGAAATGAGGTCTAGTGAATCAAGAAGAAGCCACTAACATTCAGATATAATTGTCTATACATTTTTCACCATAGGGAAATCATTTGGAGAAATCTTGGGAGAAGAGAAAAATCTTGATTAACACACTGCCATATTGCCAGTCTGTTGGTCACCAGAGAGTGAATATGTGGGAGTTCGATGGAGCCCAAATCAAACACTAATATATTCAAGAGTGTGTACCAATTACTTTTTATGATTATCCCTGACCTATACGTGGGTGTGACGGATGGGAATTGGTTTCTCATGTCTTGCCCTGAACGTGATTGTGCAGTAGGTGTGTTTGCATGTATGTATGCATTTGCGCTAATCTGAAGGCTGCAGCATGATCATCTATGTTTTATTCATCTGAGAGTCACCAGCTAATGGAAAAAGGAGGCGCATGAGTCCACATGCATAAATGTTTGTACATGCCTGCATCTGTGTGTGTGCTAGTTCTCTGACCCTGTTACTTTGATTAGCTGTGTAGGTAGCTGCTGCTACATGTTACTTGTTGATCTTCCACAGGCAGCTTAGAGAGCAGAGGAGAAGTGTGAGGAAAAGGAAACAGGAGGAGGAGGGTAGTTGGACTGTAAGTATATAGATTTTGTAAAGTTATTTCAATGGTGTGTATAATTCCAGGCATACAGTAGTGGGGGTGTGTGTGTATAGTGCAGATAGAGGCTGGTGACAACTGATGGTGAAGCACAGAGAGAGCTTAAAAGATGGTTCTCATATCTATGGAATTCAATCACTGATGTCCTTCATACTGAACTGCTGCTGTCCCATGAATTCATGATTTAGAGGCATGTCCAAAATCGCTGCAGGAAGGCAGAGAAGCTATAGTATAATGCCTTGGCTAATTTCACAAAGACTTAGGAATACCCTGTTGTTGTACTTTTTGTGACTATTTCTGTTTAGGACTACATATAGTACTGTGTCAAAGAACTGCTACATCTAAGTTGTAGGGTAGCACTTTTAAATAAGGTGTAACATTTATAACCTATAGACTTTAGCTTATTGTATCAAAATTATACCCGCAGTCTAAGAGGGTTTGAGTTTCTCAATTTCTAATCCATCAGATCTGCAGTTGTAACTATGTTGATTTTGCTTCCAGATGCTCTGCAATGCTTTTCCAGCAGTGAAGTGGCTCAGTGGTCCATTGGAGGATACTTCCGATGAATTAAAGTGCTAAAAAGACAAAACAAGTCAAGTAAAAAATCCAAAAAGCCAAGTAAAAATCTACTTGGCTGGAGATACACCAGCCATGTACATTTTTACCAGTCTGGTAACCCAAAAGTGAATTGCTTATTAATAATATAACAACTTAATAAAATATTACTGACTACAAAGTGTCTTGTTAGAAAGTGGTACCAGTTTTACTTTGCAAATATAATATACACACATTAATCATGGATTTTTTTTTTCTTGATGGTCTAAGTTCATCCCTGACATCACAGCAGGACTCACAATATTCCTCAACACTTACTCTTAATGCAGTCATGCAAATTCACCTGTTAATTTGCCAGAAGATAATCATGTGGTAAGACAGAATCCTATCTGTGTAACTCAACTAAGTTTTATTTTTATCCAGGATATCCCCCACAGATCTGATTTTCTCTGAACAATGCTTAACCAAATGGCTTTTAAAATCTTCCTATGTGTTCTTTGAGTGTATGCTGTGTGAGCCTTTTTCGTGTATGAATGCCTCTGCGTGAGCCTCCATTAGCAGAGATGGCCAGCAACATTTACCCTTTGATCTCCAAAGCTGTGCTTGCTGAGTGCTTACTTCTCAAATACGAACCAGAGGGAGATTTTTTTTCAGTTATTTTTCAGCTTCAGCATTCCAATACTGCACCTCATCCACTTCCTCACCCATCCGTCCCCTCACCTCACCCCCCACCCCCTTTCTCTGTCGCTCAGCAACCATCTGTAATTAATGAGCTTTTACAGTTCGATCTGATCTGCCTCAGGATTGGACACGTCTGATAAGCCGAATGGAATATACACACAGGCCTGCCCCTCTCTGCTCAGCACTGCCTGGAAATATAATTACTTGAGAATGAATACACATACACACGCGCACACACAGACTGAGTAAGCCCAGGTTAATACCAATCTTTTTCCTCTTCTCTGCACTAATTAGAAATGTACTGACGAGAGTCATTTGTTTGGAAGTTGAATGCACTGTGCACTTATTGTCATTATTCAGAGACTCAGAAACTTGCATAATTAAATCTATTTAATGATACGCTTTAGTGAGTGTATGTGTGTATGTTAATGACATGCTCTGATGCTCTTAATGAGCATGTGACAGTGGCAAGGAGACTAAACAGCATTCCACATAGTTCAGCCAGTTATTACTTAAACATAGTCCATCTCCTCTCTGCCAAATGCCAGTTTACACACTTGCTTATCAATCTGCCCCTACGGCCACACTCGACAGCTGTCAATAGACTGTGGCACTTTACAACATCTTCATCACGAAAACTGTATAGATCTGTGGGAAGCCACGCTAAATCTGGTCTGCAGTGAAGAATGATGCAGGTGTTTGTGAGTGTTTCCTCGTTTGACACAGAGAGCATGTAAGAGCATAAGAACATCCTATACAGGCTCTCATTCAGTGTGGAGTAAAGTAGCACTGTCAGGTTTATTGCTGTGGCCATAGCAACAGCCATGAGTGGAGATGGAGATGACATTTTTTTTCCTTTTTTTTTTTTGATGCTCTGAATGTCCTTGTTCAGATCAGAGAGAAGGAGCGAGGGATGAAAACAGTCAGAGTGAGGGGTGGAGAGGGCTGGAAAAAATTTCAGAGAAGACTGAGCGGAGGCTTTCTTTCATATCTTTTTAGCCGTTTGTTCTACAAGCTACAAGCTCCGTGACAGACTCTTTATGAGTATGTCATTTTCTTCTCCCTGTCCCCCTGAACAGTGGCTTTATCCACAGCTGGCTTTACATTTGGAGTCACAATGTTAGATCAACAACAGAAAACATTTTACTATTCATCTGTTTAAATAACACATTCTTAACATTTTGAACATGTTACTCACCAGGCTATACGTTAAGGATTTTCCAACACCTCTCCAATCAAACTCTGTCTGATACAGTTACGCAGTATTTCCTAGGTTGCTCCTTTCTTTCAATGGGACTCTCTCCACTTGACTTCCCCTCCCACTGTTTATGTGTTCATCTCTTCTCTCTCCTCTGTGCGGGTGTCTGTATGTGTAGTCTGTCTATGGCTAATCTGTGTGTTAAGGAGGGCTGAATAAGCCTGTCTTTGTCAGGGCATTAGGTTTGGAGAGGATGAATACATTAAATGATAAACTGTGGCAGTGAAGGTGGCGCCGTGTGGATTTGGATTCATCTAAATGACACCGCCCCTCTTCCATTTCTCTGTCCCCTGCTGTCATAAGTGTGCATTTATGTGGTCTGTATGCCAGTTTGAATGTTAAAGGGTCAGTTCACCCAATTTACTAAAAACATTTGTCAAATACTGTGTGTGGTATCTAGTCATGCAGATAGTTTTAGTTTTATCTCCTGAGGTTTTACTTTGAACAGTTTTTATAGGGACTATTCATTTGGTAGAAAGTAGTTCTACCGAATGAAAACTCTTTTTAGCGAAATCATGCATAGCCAGACACTATTAGGGCAGGGGTGGACAAATATGTGTTATGGACAACCAACATTTTCATTCCAACCAAAAACTCCACTCACCGATGAGCACTGCTTCAAGTAGAGAGGAAGAACACATCAGTAAAATCACTTGCCGAGGTGAACGCTTTGAATGAAAACCTGCAGACTGTTACTTTATTATTGTCCCTAAAGGGAAGTTTGTCTAGCAGCCAAGTGAAACATACAATATTGTTCAATACAATAAAACGTACAGCATTGAACATAAGATGGTTGGTTGGCGGTTGCATGTTGATATTTGGAACAGGGAAATGGGCAGTTAATATCTTATGAGGTTTCTGCCCTGACCTCAGCTCCTTTTTAAGGTTTCTTTTAATCCCATGTACACAAAAACACACACCTTGGAGAGAATGAGTAGAGAGGATGTATCTACATCTCACTGTAATGTTCTTAAGCCTTATTGAAGGTGAATCACTGAGCTGAAAAGAAACACGAGAGCTGAGGATGGGAGTGATGTATACTTGAGTTAAGGGGGGAAGATCTGATTCTGCTATTAGGTGGAATGTGGTAACTGTGAGAGAGGAGAGGAGGGGTAGAGGCAGAGCGAGAGCAAGAGAGAGGCAGGCGGGGAGGGGGGGGCTAGGTTGCTGACTCTGAGCTTTGCTGCGGTGAGCCTTGAGCTAGCGACTCTCTGAGCTCTCTGGCTGTGTGTGTCTGGTAGGCTGCTGTGGTGCAGACCGTAGCCTAGCCACATTAGCCTCCCTCCACCACTTCCACAGCTCAGTCAGCCGGCAGCTCCGGTGTGCTTCAACTGCAGTTAGACTCTACAGTCTGTAAGTGTGTCTGTCTGTAGCTGAGGATTTCCTGCTCCTGCAAGGATTCACTCTCTCTCTTTCTGGCCAAAGCAGAGAGACAGAGAGGGACAGATAGTAAGAGGAGAAGAAGAGGAAGGAAGAACAGGAGAAGGAAGAGTGACAGCGGCCCGGCAGTGACCTTCGTGGTGTGGTGGCAAAGCAGAGGAGGAGGAACGGGTGTAGGATCCATCAGGTGTGTGTCAGTACTTAAAGGGATGAGTAAGAGAGAGTGTGAGAGTCTGCTGTGGGCTTGAATTTGTATTCAGAGGCTGTGCATGGTAGAGTAAGAAGGATACTTTATGTATGAAGTACAGAAATATGTTGTTGTAAAGAGTTCAAGTTGAGGAAGTTGAGGAAGTGCAGAGCTGAAAGAGAAGATGAGCATTAAGAGAGAGATTCTACTATGACATGTTGTAGATGGATACTTCCTCACAGGAGCCAGATATAGTGATGCTGATATGAAGACAGAGGGGAAAATATATAAATGGAGAATACCGGAGATGGATGGAGCAGGAGAGAGAGGGAGATCTATGTTGTGCCAGCTAGAGCTCAGTGAAGATGACAGACGTGTTTGTGTGTGTGTTTTCTTACTGGCTTGGACTTGGCTAGCGAGAAAAACGTCTGTATTGGAGTATCAGTCACTGTGGGCTGGGCGCTGCCTCAAGGCTGCAGGCTAGAGAAGCGTGCTCTCACAGCTCTCTGGGAGCATCTGTGTGTGTGTGTGTGTGTGTGTGTGTGTCTTTATTAAGATGTAATTTGTCCTTCTGTGGGATTATATCACAGTATTAGTACAGTATGCTTTTTTTATTGGCACTGATGGGCTGGAGTCCTCATTATAAAAGGAACATTTGTGTTAGAGGGAGCTGGCCCTCAGGTAAGGTGCAAGTTGTATGATGTAGTTGTGTGATCTACTGTACTGTATCTACACCTGTATGTATTTCAGGACCTAACACCTGAAGCCCTGCTTAACTACAGCACTTGCCACCAATTGAAAAGATACAAACCATTTGAACCACATTCAAAATGTTTAGAGGTTGAATCAGATCAGCAGGAGGATGTAGAGAATAGGGTTACTGTCCCTCAGCCAGAAGGCCGGGGTTTAGTGTTGCATCACAGATATCATTTGCCTTGCTGAAGTTGCCTTGAGCAAGATAGTGAATCTCACCATCTACAGGTGGTGCTCCTCGGTGCTAAACCTTCCTGCTATCAAAATTTCTAGATTTGTGTGCTTTGCTCAAGGATACTTCAGCAGGATGAACACTGTCCAGTAGATGTTGGGTAATCTCAAACTTAGTTTTGCTAATTTTCTAGAGATTTAATTATTCATTTTAGACACTCACTGATCACTCTGTAATCCTAAATGCTGGAATGTGTATACCACTGACAGCTAGGTAGAGAGCACGGGGATGTGGGAGGATGAATGGACAGGAAAATGGCAAAAGCAATTAAAATGTTTAAAGACGAAACCTGCAAGTCATTACATTGGCTCCGACCCAATCGAGGGCCTCAAATGAATGTTTGTGTTTCCACATGTTTATGCGCATTTGTTTGTTCGACAGCCAGAGCCGGAGAGAGAGAGCGAGGCTTAGAGGGAAATATACTGCTTGTGTGAGTGAAATCAGCGTTTGATCTGCATGCCTTGAGGATGGTCTGTCTTCCTGTCTGTATTTTGCTTTCCTTTTTCCCATCACATCACATCACGACTTTCTGAGGTAAGAACTAGACATTGACCTACTGAGAATTAAGCTTGACTCAAGCTAATTCATTCTGGACTCTGCATGACTCAGCAGCAGACGCACACATATACACACTTGCTGGCTATTGGTAGTCTTGAGGTTGTTAAGATTCTGGTCTTGCTTCTGTATTGCTACAGTGCAGAATAGTGACTATGAATACTGGTACTGATATAGAGTAGATATGAACGGTAATATTACTTTGTTTGAAAATAACAGAGGTCTACTGTATCATACTGGCAGTTGTAATATCACACTGTTTACTGTACTGTATTTTCTGCGTGTCTGAATGTGTATACAGGTGCTGTGCAGCGCTCATAACTTTCTACCCTCCTTACAGCAGAACATCATCTGTTAAAGCAAGAGGGGAAAAATCCAATTACATTCTCCTTACACTGTCTGCCAACAATGAGACAGGCTTTTATTTCTTTGATTTTACAAATCTAGTTCAATCATCAAATGGGCCCAGCGTACCTAAAATGGTATGCCTTTACTGTATTCATTTGGCATGCGACATGTCTGTGGGTTTGAGAAAGTTATGAGTGCATAAGTGTGTGTGTGTGTGTGTGTGTTTCAAGCTAAGGATAAGTGTGTTATCCATGTGGAGGTAAAAGCTTTCCCTTGATAGATCCTGACAGAGAATTCCGTTATCTATGTAGGTGTTTGCATTTATAGGCTCTATAGATGGAGTTTGGTTTGAAGCACTGTACAGGTGTGTGTGTGTGAATGAGCAATATAAATGCACATATTTCTTTTACATGGTGCATATGTGTATGTATGTATGTATAAGTGCAGGCTATATAAATGCACATTCATTGTATATCTGCAGTATGTACCTTGTCCTTTTGTGTCCTTTATGCATTAAGAACCCTCGGACATAGTAAATGATGGACAGAGGGAATGAAAGGAGGAGATCGTCTCTTCCTCTCATCCCTCTCTCTGATGCTGCTTGGTGCTATCATGGCTGTAATGAAGGCTCATTTATCTCCATCTCAGCACAATCTTATTATTCACAATGGGATTGCAGTAGCTCTGGAATGAGGATGAGTGTGTGTATTGTTTAGGGGACGTGTGTGTGTGTGTGTGTGTGTGTGTGTGTGTGTGTGTGAGGAAGGATGTTTGAATGCAGTCAGTGATGCAGAAACTGACCTGTTGTTGTACCTGTTGAGTTGAATAGAATGAAAATGGGTCACATTTGATACATAAGGGCCACTTTTGCTTGTGTTTGGTCAGCATTGTGAGGGCAAACTGTCAGCGCAAAATTGGATCAATGAAACATGGATTACATACAGAGGTCAGGTTAAGTAAACATCCATTTGAGATGTGGGGCCACCTCCTCACCCTGGAGTTGAGAGGGAATGAAGGGAGGAGGAGAGGGCCGATTGGGAGACAGGCACACAGAGGGACATGTGTAGCGAGATAAAGGCTGAGTAATGTCATCATAGGCCCCATGTCCTCCAGGTCTGATTAAGAGCCTCTCTGAGCACTCCTAGACGCTGCGCTGTGATAGGCCAAGGTCATGACGAATCACGGCGCAGCGCTGTAGATTGATGCTTAACTCCGTCAGGAAATGGCTGAATCTAATTTGGCCAATGGGCTTCCTCTCCACTTCAGATGAAGAGGACGATTCCCCTCGCCCTGGGGCCCTCTGAGGAAGTGTGTGTGTGTGTGTGTGTGTGTGCCTCTCTCTCTCTCAGCCAGTTTGTGTGGCACCACCACACTTGTCAGCATGTGGTTAAGGAATGTGTTGTAAGTGATTGGCAGGCTATGATATTAGTTTGGGAATAATACGAGTGTAATAACTCTGTGGCGTTTGCCTCCAGAGAGTGACTCCCAGGTAATCACATTTACTCAACACAATCACTGTCTCACACGCCAGTGCTCAGGACAGGACCACGCTCTTTTTCATTTCCTCTTATGAATGTCATGAGCTCTGGTATGTGTGAAGTGTTGTTTGCGTGTGTGATGCTGTTGATGCTGTCTAGCAGCTTGGTTATGAGTGCTGACTGCTTGTGTCTGTATTTTGTAGTCTCTGTAAATGTCCATAGTTGGGTAGCGAGGGGTTTGCAGATGTCTGAGATGTGTTAGAAAAAGGCTGAAAGTACTGTTTTATGTCTGGACACATTGTCTGTTGCCATATTTGGAGAAGGTGCCGCTACCTGTACCATAAATTATCCAAATATTCATATCATTCGTTTGTCATACAATTTATTTCCTTTTTTATTGCAAACACAAAGGATGATATTTAAATGTTTTGTTTATTGTAATAATTCTGTATTCTCACTATGCATATGTGTTTGTGTATGTGTACTTTCTGCCTAAGGTACTGTTGAGGTAAAACACAACGTTAACAGGTCTGTATGTGCAACAGAAAAGTCTGGCCTCCCTCCTAGAAAGAAGTAATGTGGATGCAGCAACAAAGTGCACAGTCATTGTTTTTTTCCAGACTGATCCAAGGGGCTGTTGTAAGTGAAATGCAATGCAGCAGAAACTCAAACATCAATTATGGTGATGGAGTATGGCAGCGTTGGTTGTGTTGATTAAGACATATCTTCTTTGAGAGAGGCAATTTCTACACTTTATTTGAATCAGTTCTGTCAGTGCTGACGATAAACAAAGGCATAACAGAGGCATGACTACTGTCATGACTTCATGGAGATCCAGGTCCATGAATGAGCATAACTCGGTACTTGCTTGTTTTGTCAAAACGGTCAAAAAAACTGAAATATTCAATTTAAATGATAAATAAAACAGAGAGAAGCACCAAATCCTCTTATTTAAAAAGCCGGAAAGTAAATCTTTAGCCCCAACAAATGATCAATTTGAATTTAAATCATAGGTAAAACATGGGTTATGTTTAGCTCTTTATCGGTCAGTGCTAATGCAAGAAGATAAGGGATGTAATGTGCAATTTAAAGTCCATACAAGTAATAAAAACTACAAGGCAAAGAGACAAAGAGGGCAAGAGGAGCTTGTAAAGTGAAGCGTGTTCCATCAGGAGGTTTAAAATGGATGAGTCCTCAGTGGTGCAGCGGTGGAAAGGGAGGGAGGCAGCAGGTGAAGAGAGAAAGCAGTGAAGGGATTGAACCGGGGGTAACAATATGGCTGAGCTGGTGGATCGATAGTATACTCTCTGATCCATAGCATATTAATAGGAGGGAATACATTATTACTGTTACGAGATGTCAGGTGGACAGGGCAGAGATAAACACACACCTCTGAGTGCAGGGAATTTTCAGCTGAGTGAAGGTGAGGGACACAACACTGCATCTAGGCACAATGCCAAAGAGTAACCTCCTCTCCTCTCCTCTTTTTTAACCTTGGGGCACTCTGTCGGAGCGCCATCTCCTCTCCTGTCCTCCTCCTCCCCCAGATGTACCCCCACTGTCCATTTCATTTCCTGTCTTAATATCCTGATTGAAGTGGTCACCTTTCTCTGTTGTGGTTAATGAGCAGCAGGTGTCTGAGTGCAGCTCACTCGACCATGGCTGGGACCCAGAGACCAACTCACAGTAGAGCAGCTTCTTTATCAGCCTGGAATGGGGAAAGAGGCTGCAGTCCACCCTCTTAAAGCATTTTAATGGTTTTTCATTATTGCTGATAGTGAAGAGTGGAAATAAAACAAAGAGATACACAGGGCAATGTTAGTGGCATTAGAAAGGTATATGATACTAGGGTATTTTTTTACAATGTTTATTGCATTTATCAACTGTTTTCAGTGGTTGAACTCTGTAAGACCATGTTTTTGTGAATATTATCACAGTTTTTTGTTAATAAATGTAGATTCACAACCTTATGGTGTAGGCCCTTGCCAACACGGAAATATGCAAAATATAAATCCAGTATACAGTACAGTACCAAAGTTGCAGAGATTTAGCTACAGTTTGAATCCACACATAATAGTCTGCACATCAACAGTGTACACGTATGTGTGTGTTTGTGCTGTCTGACAGCGCCGCGTGAGTTGTCTATTGCAATGCAACGTAGCACAGCAGTTCATGTGCTTTGAATCCACAACCAACCCACTAGACGTGAAGACAGAGGCGGAAAAACCAAACTGGTATGTCGTGAATATAATGATGAGTCTCCAAAATCCTCTCACCCTCAGTCAGCTCTCTGCTTTAATGCTGAAACCACGATACGAACACTGATCACTGTCAAACCATCGATTTCAGTTGAAAAGATATCTTGTGTGTATAAGCAAAATATTGTATATAAGCAAAATAATCTCATGTGAGAGTCTAGACTACAGATGTACACATTATTCCCACACCAATGGAGCTTAAGAGTTTTGATTAGCCATGCTCACTTCACTGCACACACACTTGCTTCTCTGTGTGTCTTAGCTACATTGATTTGTATGCCAAAATATTTGGACACCAAAAAAATGTACCTATCTGCCAACATGATAAAAGGGGCTTGAGTTTTCATTGTCCTGATGCTGCACTCGTCATCACAATCAGCATCATCGTCATCATCACATGTTACATGTTACTAATGGACTTAACTAATCAACAGTCATTAACACTACGCAACACACAGAAAGATAAAAGCATCACTGCTAATGTTTCTAGGAGTTGCAGTGCTGCAGTGGAAGATGTGCGTCTAAGATGATAGTGGACAAACTGCTGGTGTGCTGCATGGCTTTAATACACTATAGTGCTGTGGCCATAATGAGAGGATCATCTGGATCTGAAGACAAAGAAATAATTGCTATTTCTATTTTTTAACTACTTGTAAAAAGTAGTATACAAACATTATTCTATTGTGAGTTGAATGGTAACTACTAGTCATGCTGGAAATACAGTAGTTGTGGTTATGGAGTTATAGTACACAGTGAGACACTGAACTGGTATTTTCTTTTCAATGCTGCATCAAATTGTTGTATGTCTTGTCATAAATGTATATTTCTATATCTGTAATGTATTCATTTTTGCACTTTTTTTGATTTATTGATTTGGTATCAGTTATACTTTATAGTCACTGAGTATACTGTGAAACAAAACACATTTTGAACGTACTTTTTAAAAAATCTTTGTGTCTGTCTGTGGGCCTGAATGTGTTGTTGGTGTGTGTGCGCTGTTGGAAAGAGGGTGAAGAGGGTAGCAAACTAGTTATCAGTGTCCTCACCCTCAAAACCCAACGATGTACCCTTGAGAAAGTCATTTAACCTCAGCCATGCTCCAGTGAACAGAGGACTGACTGTACATATAGAGCAACATTCGTCTGTGTAGAGCAGAACATTAGACATACAGCCCTTAAAAAGCCCAGTAGTGAATAATGAATCGGGACATTACTGACATGTAGGAAGGTATGTTTAGGGACCAAATAGTTAAGTAAATGGAAAAAGTATGAGCTCTCCAAGCTCCAACCTCTGATTTGATTGATTGACTGGTGCAACGTTATTTTTGTTGTCAAGAGGGAGCTGCGTAGGTGCTAATGGAGGCTGCCATTTTTGAGACACAAAAATACTAAATAAACACATACATAGTTGGTCATCGAAACTTCCAACCTACAGTGTTGCAGTCCTGGTGGAATTTAGAAGCTTGGACACTTCGTCTTTATGTTTACAGCTAAAAATAGCGCAGGTTTATCACCATCACATGGTCCCCTGGGTGTTTGTTTGTAGAAAGTGAGCAAGGGTTAGAGAAATGGCCACTGCATTCTGTGTCCAGCTCCAACTTTATGCATTTATCTCTAATCCACAGCTGAACTTAAACTGGGACAAAGAAAAAAAAAAAAAATGCTGGAGAGGTGGGTGAGAGGGAGCGCACACACAGGACTGATGCCAAGAGCCTGGCTCAGGGTTTGTAACTCTGACAAGCATAGATACAGAAGGTCCATATGCCATGGCATCGTACACATTGGGAGAACACGTTCTGTGTGTGTAGTTTAGTTTTTTCCACTGCTCTCCCTCACACATAGCTTCACTGCTGATGTCAGAAAAACAGATTGATGCAGTTTCCCTCTTTTTTTTTTTTTTTGAGTCGTCCCCCACCCCCACCCCCCTCGCTGCGGTGTGAGTTAGGCGAGGCCAGATGAGTTGCTATGTCAGAGGGAATGCAGCAATGAGGGAGCTGAAGCTTTATTTCTCAGTGAAAGGTGTATTTTTCTCTTGTCAACAGGCATGGCTGCATCAGCCTCTCCTTGCGCCGCCCCCCCCCCCGAATCTCCCTCTTTTCCCTTACATTTCTCCAGCTCCTTTCTATCTCCGCCACCCCCCTTTCTCTCTCTCTCTCTGCCTCCTATCTGGAGCTGTACAGAGGACAGATTGAGGGTATTATTTTTCTCCGACTGAGTTTTTCTGCCATGCGGTGATACTGAAGGTCCCATTCTGCTCCTGTGTCCAAGATAAATCAAAAATATTTTTCTACAGCTGCAATCAATGCCCTAGCCCTTTTTTCAACAGCTCTGCCTTTTTCCTCTCTCTCTTACACATAGGCGCGCACACACACACACACACACGCACTTTCTCTTCTCCGTTTCTTCCTGAGGCGATGGTTCTCTCTTGAACGCTGACATCAGATAGCCTCCCTCCAGCAGTCCACTCCTCTGGGAGGGATTTGCATCTCATTTGCATATCATTACAGATTTAATAGAGCAAACTGTGCTCCATCCTGAGTGAAAATGACAAGGGGGGAAGAGGAAAGGTGAAGATAGCAGGGGAGAGTCAGTCTACTGGTGACTGTGTGTGCCTCCAAGCAGCTGTTACTGTATATACCCTTTCTCACACCCAGCTATGCAGCTCTGCAATTAACCATGTTTTTAAAAAACTGTTTCGGAAGTAAGAATTCAAAATCACATTAACATTTGTAGTAACACAAATTGCAGAAAAGCCAGACCTACAATATAGCTTTGACAAAAAAATAGGATCATTATTTATTTAATATATCTGTTTTTAGCAGCCTTTAACAAACACCATTTTTCACAAGCCCAAGATAGATAGGTAACAAGTGGGTGTTTGCTTGAAATGACCTAGTTTGTCTGCCATGTTGCCCAACCACAATGGAAGGCAAAAAAGAACGAAAAAAAGGCCAATTGCTTCTTGAAGTGGGTGTGCTTGTTGGTTTCGGAAAGTTACAGAAATTGTTTAACGTAGCCAGACTGAGACCAGTCAAGTGGCGAGCTATGAGCATGGACAAGGTGGGTCAAACAGTGGAGACATTTTTTAGACCGCAGCAGAGATTACAATTTAAAAAAAAAACTGGAAAGATGACATTTGAAGAGTGCAGAGGCTATAAGAAACTGTTTAATATGTGCAAAATCATGGGAGCTGTAGTTTTCAAAATGCTAAATGAATTGTTTTTATTTAATTAAAATTACAGAGTGTTCAAATTCTAATGAAGTGTTGTTTTGGTTACTCATTGATCTTAGAACTTAGATTGTAAACCCCAGGAACAGGAAAACCAATGAAAGAAACCCTTAATGAGAGTTTGCATTGAATTACAGAAGCCAGTGGAACAGCAGCTAGATGTGATTCAACATCAGGACTTCAACTCTCTATTGATCTCTGTACAGAAACTCCTTTGCCTTGCTTAAAGACACCTCAGCAGAGCAAGTGTTCGCTGACACCAAAGCATGAACCGAAGGACAATGCACTCTACATAAAAAATACTTACTTAAAAAAGCAGCAGGTGGACTGTTTAAGACAGTAACTGTAGATCTTGGTATTTTGTACCTCTTCTCATATTGCACATATAACACCCAAACAAGAACACACTTTCACATACAGTTAATAGGGCAGAAAATATGATTTGTTTATGTAAATTTATATCAGTCAGTGTGTGACAATCCTGAGATAAACCCTGGCATATCACACAGCCCTTTTTTAATTACCTTATTGTGCTGTCTCTCCTCAGCAGAAAACTCCTGGAAGGAAGAGGCTTTTTCAATTAGGACTTCTCCCCCTATCTGAGCTCCACTCTCTGCCACACGCTTTGTTATTGTGTGTGTGTGTGTGTGTGTGTGTGTGTGTGTGTGTGTGTGTGTGTGTGTGTGAATTATTTGGTAACCTTTCTAATTTCACACTTGTTAAGTTTCCATGTAAAAGGCAACATTTTAGAAAGAAGCCCTCAGGATGGGTGAATGTCATTAGTGATTGTGTGTGTGTATGTCAGGGGGTTGATAATACATAGATTAGTAATATGAAATCAGGGGCAGGTGCAAGTCTCTTAAGGGCCTTTTTCTACACAAGCTTGGACACACGCACACACAAACAGAATACATTACCATACTGTTGCTTACATTCCTGCGACCAAATGAGGTGATCAGCCATTTGCTGTTGCCTGTGATCTCAGGCCTCCCCAGGCACACTGTGCTGTGTGTTTCTGTGATGACGATTATGCTTTCTTTCTGTTTGTTACGCTGTCTCTGTGTCTCTCTCTCTCTTTCTTTGTCTCTCTCTTTCTAATTTATGTGTTGTTGTTGGAGCTGGTGCTGATAGGCCCAGAGATGGCATTTAGCTAAAGAGCAGAGAGGCTGTTAGCTTCTCCATTCATCTAATCAATCTCACTAATGAAACCACTGTCCTCTCCACAGCCTCTTGCTTCCCTCTCTTCTCCCATCCTTCGCTCGCTTCTCTCTTCCTGCCCTCTACACTCTCATCATTTGCTCTTCTTTTGCTTGTATCCTTTTACTTTCTTGTGGCACACTGCTACCCATTCGCAGCTTGTTTCCTTCTGTCCTTTCCTCCCTCCTTCCGTCTTCCCTTCCTTTGTGCAGCTGTCCTAGATTCACCACCGGTAGGTTTGTTCCCAGCAAGGCCGCTTTTTCTGGTGTTTGCTTCCTCCATTTCAGTAAAACCCATGTCTCCTCCCCTCCCCCAGCAGAGTAGATGGTGGGTTGACCCAGTTAGGGTGAGTATTGTACTAGGAGTGTATATTTGCCAAGGTGTGTATGTCTGCGTACGCACGCAAGGGGGTGTGTGGCTTTTTTTCACATGTGCACATGAGGCTACATATATATGCACGTGGAGTTTTAAGTGTGTTGATCCTGTGTTTGTGTGCTGGTGCTTTAAAAGAGTAATTTGGTTTAATGGGTAATCAGTTTTTAATTGGATGTTGAGGCAGTGTTTTAGGCACAATGTCAATTTCAGACAAATTATTTTGTACTTTGTAAAGATGAATGTAATATAAAACCCAATGAGGTCTTGTTATATATGAACATAACGGATGAGGTGAAGGCAAAAACACCAAAACTTGATATGGTGAGGGGGGTAAGCTGAAACAATTAGTCGATGAATTGATTGGTCAATCGACAAATAATTGGTCAACAATTTTGATAACTGTTTAACCGTTAAAGTCATTTTTCAAGGAAAATTGCCATATTTGCTGCTTCCAGACTCTCAGATGTAACAATTTCCTGCGTCTTGTGGTCTTGATAGTAAACTGAATATCTTTTGCTTTAGATCTGTTGTTTGTACAAAAAAATATATTTGGAAGATGTCACCTTGGGCTCTGGGCATATTTTCACTATTTTAGGCCAAACTATTAACCGCTTAATTTATTTGTAGAGGCCAGATTAATTGATAATGAAAAACCTAGTCTACTACATAGTCCACTATATAGTGAGTTTGCCATTTTGTAGTGCTGTACCAATGTACAGTGAGAATTTTTATACCCTATATAGTGAACTCCAAGTATCCCACAATGCATTGTAGTGTGCAATCGATGGTCACTAACCAAGCACTATATACCATCATGCATTGTGCTGAAAGAAAAATATCAGATGGACGAGAGGAGAGAAAGCAGCGCAAAAACGTTTTTTAATTTTGCCAGTGAAGTCACTATATAGTCCTCTACATTGAGGAGTGAATGATCTCGGACACAGCCTTAGAGTTTGCACATTATCTAACTTGGAGCTCTGACTGGTGTCTCAACAGACAAGACGATGCCATAAAATCTTGATGGATGAGGTCTGGAGCGCACGGTTGTCAGAAGGTGTAGCAACTAACATTTCATGTGTTTAGCAAAAGACATTAGATTAAAAGACATTAAAAGTCCATCAAAACGTTATTCTGTGTGCCCTAGCCCTTGTAACTCCACATGTTAACACCACAATGCAAGTCGTAGTGGCTGCTCAGGACACCTGAGTGTGTAATATACGACAAGTTAACTTACCGCAGGAAAAAGAGAAGCTGGGTCCAACTCGGCATCCATTTTTAAAGGTTTGGTGGTGTCTTTTACCCATAGTCCCAGTTCACCACTGAGAGTTAACTGGTAATGCAGCATAAAGCATTATATTGTATTATAAGTATTGTTGCTGTGGTTACCTCCAGTTTAATATTGCCAACTGATTTAGTATTGGGGTCAAAATGTCAACAGGAACTATGTTTGAGGTCATTCAGATTTACCTGACACTTGTCAGCCAGTCAGAAATCAGTATTTTCCTTAGCCATGGAGTGATGGAGCAACAATACATCCTGATGTTATATGCTCACTTTTTCAGCTGTAATTGATCTTCTTGCAAATCTTTTACTCCACTTTTCCATTTGTTGCCAGGTCAAAAAAGTGTTAAAAACACATCCAAGATATGTGAAGTGAAATAAACGGGAGAAAGCAAATAACATTTCTTAAAGTGATGAAATGTCTCTTTAATACTGCAACTCTATCTAGAGAAAGAGAAAGAGATTGTCCTTGAGGTCCCTCTGTTTCTTTCTCTGCACCACTTCATTCTGAAATCTGTTTTCTGTGTATCTGTGCAACTACATGTGTATATATACTATTACTCTGTGTGTGTGTGTGTGTGTGTTTTTGTGTGTTTGCGTGTAGCCTTGGGGTGTTGACGTGTGCTGGACAGAGACCCTACAGAGAGCCTTTGTGGAGAAGTCTTCCCTGCAGCAAGGTCGCTCCTTCTCTCCCTCCATCAGTGTATCTCTGTCCATATCTGTGCAACATTCATAGTTTCNTCTCTCTCTCTCTCTCTCTCTCTCTCTCTCTCTCTCTCTCTCTCTCTGACACACACATATACATTTATACCCAGACAAAAAGCACATTCTACATGAAGGCAGGTCTCTGGTGAGGCCAGTGGCTGTAACTTAAGAATATAAAGCTGAGTGTCTGTCTGACATGCAGTGTGCTTGAACGTGTGCGACTGTGACTTTGAGTGGGCTGCTGGGTAACGGCACTGATTATAATGTATAGATACACTGACTTTTGTTAGAGGACAAAACATGTCCCTTATAGTGTGTCACATAGACACACACACGTATACATGCACACACATACACAAGCTTATACATTAAAAGCTGATAAATTGACCAAGTTGTATATGTTGTCCCTGTGTTACATACTGTATACAGGAGCATATAAACACACAGAACATTATTCATTTTCAATAGCACATACACAGAGGGACATGTTGTCCTTGTAATGCTTTGATGTACACCCAAGTGTGGCCCTTTTAGCTGGCTGTGTGTGTGCACTGCAGGACTGCGATACCGTAATTCCCCTGCTCTCCCACTGTGAACAGAGGAGCCGCATTGCCACAATTTTACCTTTGAGTCTTTAATACACACACATAGTATGCTTTCTCACTCACTCACAGACACACAGGCACACACACACGCTTACACATACTCTCCTCTGGATGCACATCAATCATAGCTCCAGCCTCACCTGCCATTGTCTTTGTTGTTCCTTATACAAACATCCCTTTCCTGGTCCGCCAAGTAACGACCCCAATCAGGATTTACATTCACAGCATAGCACCTTTTTGCTCCCATACACACTCATTCCCACTGGGGTGGAAAAAAAACACACAACAGCACCTTTTCAGTGAAAAGCATAGAGAGGACAGTGCTGTTTCACTCTTGGAATTACTAAAGAAAAATAAGTGGTGAAATAGATTTGAGTTCTTTGTGGAGACGTTAAGTTGATGTGTGAATGTGATAAAAGAGGAAAAGAATAGATGGTAAAGATGTAGAGAGCAAGAATGTGAAATTGGGACAATCAAGTCAGAAGCAGGGACAGGTGATGGGTGTGTGTGTGTGTGTGTGTGTGTGAGATGAGCCTGCATAAACATGCACAGTGCTGAATGCTGATCAGGGACAATAAAACCTCCATTAAAGATTTATTCTGGAGAGACAGAATAAGGGAGGGCCAGATGATAGAGAGAGGAAGACAGGAGGTGGAGGGAATGGGAGGGAAAAGAGAGAGCACTCAGGTTTGTGTCACAGAGTGGATTATACCAAAGACACCTCTTTCCACCCATCGCTTGCGACACATACACACACACAGACACACACACACACAGACACAGGTGCTCAGACTCTGTGCATTTTAATAGCCCTGTCACTTCCAGCTACCAGACAATGGCTCTTTGAGCAGTCACTCGTCTTCAGAAGTGTCTTTCGTGCTTCCTGACAGGCTCAAGCGAGAGCTAACTGGCTAGCTCACCACGATTATAGATTCCATCTGTGTAGTCACAGAGCTACGAAAACCTTAACACAACAAGCCCGAGGCCTACTCAGTCAAAATGTCGCCTGGACCGTGCTGTGCTCCAGGCGAGACACCCATGGGGAAAATGGAATCTAATCCCCCCCTCCTCCAATGAAGTGTGCTGTCAGCTTTATCTCAGAGCTCCTAACCCATAACCCCGCCTCCTCTACAAGCCCCTGCTTTCATCCTGTTTGAGATGATTGAGATTCAGAGTTGATGCTGATGACATTTGAGCAGGTACTTTACTGTTCCCCTCATTGGTGACTGACTACAGTATGGGTGAAATGCTAAATGTATGGAGAGAAGGGGGGGTCGATGGCAAGAAGATGGAGTCGGAAATGGAAAATGGGACTTGGTGGAGAAGAGGGAAAGAAAGGAGGTGACGAAGGATTTTCTGGGGGAACGGGGGTTAGAGAGCTGAAGAAAATCATAACTGATGTAGCAGATATGGGGGGGGGGGACTCAAGAATGGATGGAGATGGAAAGTGATAGCACAAAAAGCACTAGGGAGAGACGGTGGGGAGGACACGGAGGAAAAAGCGGGAGATATGAGAGGGGAAAAAAGGCACACAAAGGGCAACTGAGACAGTAGAGGGCAGGGTGTCTCGGGAGTGGGACATTTACTCTAAAATCAACCAGCTCTGCAACCGAATCAATCGAAAGATCCCCATGTAGGCTGTCAGATTAGTGTGTGTGTGAGAGAGAGAGAGAGCGTGCATGGGAATGTGATTATCAGTGTGTTTGAGAACACTGTGACAAGGATAATTATGTTTGATTACTAAAGACCCCAGTGAGGGTTTGCATTATCAGCCACTGTGCTCCTTTGGTATTTTCCTAAGCCTTGATGTGAGCCGCCATCACTCTGTGTGTTTTTCTGATAGCCCTGTCTCCTTTTCTATTGGACTTGTTAAACAGGAAGTTCTGCATAGTAAATAGAAAGTTTGATTTGGTGTCTGTGATTGATAGAGGACATTTTTACACCACAAAGCTTCCCTGCTCCACAGGAGTGCAGCCCAGTTAAGACTAGTTAGGTCAATAAATAATAATAATTAACTTAATTTATAGTGGACTTTTACAGTGTTTACAAATAGCTTTGTCAGGCACGATGAAAACACACTGCTCAGCTAATACAGAGTGGAGACAGCTTTAACTTTTACTCTGTTATGCAGCTCTGTCCTGCTGGGCCACTTTATCACAAGTACCTCACAGTGTCCCTTGTCACTGGTCTGCTGTGCATGTCTGCTCTAGTCCTCCAGTCGGTCTGCCTGTCTTCTGGTCCATACTGTCTCCTTCACCCACACTCTCTGAATATTCTTCTCACCCTGCAGTCTTTATCTCTCTGTCTCTCCTCGGGGCTACAATAAGCGTTTAAGATGAGGACATTAGACTGCCCCCCACCCTCCGCCCCCCATCGCTTCAACTCTTCTCCCTTCCCCTCTCTCCTTCTGTGGATTGGGTGGGGCAGATGAATATGATGCCCTGACTGCAGCATGCCAGCAGCTGATTGCATGAACTGTGCAAGCTTATGACTTATTGTATGTGTGGGTCTTATCTTAGTTATTAGTTTATCTCCATGACTATCTGGGTTTCATAGCTCTACTGCCTCTCCATCACCCCTGCACAAATTAATCCATCTGCTCCCTGTTCACCAGCTCTATCTGACTAAAGCTTACAGATAGTCTAAAGGCCATAGATAAGGCTGACATGCTCTTGTCTCCCTTCACACTAATTGAATTTACATCAATTGTTTTGCATCAAAATCAGACTCAACCCCTTGTGACATTTGGTATGTTTAGTTTTTTTTACCCTGATACATTCAGCCATTGGCTCTGTATGCAGATACTGCTGCTTAGTGCACCATGATTGACAGTGAGAGTAATTTGTGTTTATGTGTGTGTGTGTGTATGTGACACACTGGGTACTGTTAATGTGTAGTGGGTGAGCCCTCTTGAGCAGCGAAATCGGCTTATTTCCAACAGCCTCTAAAAACACCTCAGAGGTGCATTAATGAAAGTGCAGAAAAGGAGGGATGAACACTCCCTAATCCTAATTTGTGTCTACTGCTGCTGCCCTGCACCCCCACCCACCACCACCGTCTTTCTTTCTATCTCTCATTTCCTCTCAGAGTTGGTCAGCTATCAAATTCACATGAGCAACAGTCATAGAAATACACATTTTTACTTGCAAGTGGATCATTGGTTTGAAATATTAATGGTTTATTCTTCACACATCTTTTCCTGTTAAATGACGAATACAAGCTGTGATTCTGGCTGTGTGCCCTGGTATTTTGGCTGGGGTGTTTAAACAGTATTTGGTGACATTAGACTCTGGCATTTCTGTATAGCCAGAGGGCACATTTAGATTGATTTCTGCCCTACACCAGTTCTAAAACCGATACCATCCCTGCCCTCGTCCCCTGACCCTGCTCTGGAATTTTACTCATTTATAAAAGCAGACAAAACAGCATACTGTCAATATATGAACACTGAAAGCAATAATGGATGTGTAAAGTGAGAAAGAGAAGCAAAATAAAGACAAAGCTGTGGGGGTTTGAGCCATAGTGTTGCATTGTGAGCTTTGGGGCAGGCTTATATTTAACAGCTGCACTGGGGCTAAATGAGCTGAATTAATAGGTCTGCTCTGAACACTTGCATGCCTGCTAAACATACATTTGTGTGTGTGTGTGTGTGTGTCATTAATAATCAGGTCATCTTTCAACCATTTCATGCCCTCTCAGCCTAGACTGGGTGGATGTGGGTTTGTAGGCTACGATTTTTAATGTCATGGACGTACAAGCATTTTACATAATTTTGGAGCAATATGCTTATTATATATTAAAGTATTGTTGGTAGCAAATTGATATTTTTGCTGCAATTATTTATTTTTTTACATATTTAAACATTTCTATTAATTTGAGAGGTTTCATATTTTTTGTGTCTCTCTGTGCAAGAATACTTGCACGCATGTAGAATATCAATCATGCCTCTCACTCATGTGTCCCTTGGTGATAGTGTGTGTGCACCAGGCTAAATGGTGACTTAGAATTAAAGGGTCATTCCCCAGTGTGTTCATTGAATCAGTCTGGTGCAGGCTCACTACAAGGAGAATCTGGTCCACATCCCCCATCTCCATCCTTACTTCCCTTGTTCTTATCTCTGCTCCAGCTCATTAACCCCCATTCTTCCCATATGGCAACTCCACAAACTGGTATCGCTATGCATCTCTCATCTGCCAACAAGAATTCTTCTTCCCTTCCCCCTACTCTGGACTGGATTGGTTCAGTCCAAGTTCGCCTCAGCAGGGGATTGACTCCCCACAAATAAGGCCAACCATTCTGACATGAAAGGGTACAGCCTCAGAAAAACAGAGGGGTGTGTGTGTATGTGTAAATATGATATGGGTTTGTGCACATTTATGTGTCTGCGTGCTTGTGTCTCAGTAGGCTTGTTTTGGAGGAAGAGGCATAGTGTGTATTTAACGTGCAGACATGTGTAGGAATCAGTGAAGACCTTATGCACTGCATCCTCATCTTCTTTGGCCTAGCATGACCACTTCAGGAATGTCTTGTGTGTGTGTGTGTGTGTGTGTGTGTGTGTGTGTGTGTGTGTGTTAATATGAGAGACAGGCAGAATGAAGGATCAGTGTGAGTTGCGAGAAAGACTCGCAAGAGGAACTCTGCCCCTTTTGTCTCTGTCTCTATCTGTCTCCCACTATCTGGGCCTCTGTCGATCTTTTTTTCTTTCTTACTCAGATGGCATTGCCTCTAGGTTCAGGATTGGGCAGGATGTTTTCAGACAGATTATCTACACAGTGAGAGGACTGTGTTCAAACAGAGGGTCATCCAGACTGTCTCGTTCTATCCATGGGCAAAACACACACAGAACAACTGTGACTCGCTTTGTCAGTAGGGCATCCTCTTGATAATAACTGAACTCAGGCCTCTATCCTGCACCTAAATGCACAGGAAACTCCAAAAATACCACTGCCTGGTTGCGGGTAGCTCATAGGAAGTTCATCCTCACAGACACATACACACACGCACTACATCGCGTGTTGTGCAGGATATTGTACAAGTGTTTCCTCAGCAATATATTATCTGATTAGGCTAAATTAATGAGACCCAGTGGAATGGTAAAAACTCCTCTTTTGCATCCTTCCTTCTAGTTATCTCACCATTCCTCCATCCTCCATCTCTTCCTTTCACACTCACTTCACCCTACAGCTCCCTGCACCCCTAATGTTATTCCTTTTCTCTGTGTGCTCCTCCCCCTCCTTCCTCCTCACCATCAGTCACCCCTCTGCCCTTGTTTCTTGTTCTCTAGTCGGGAAGGAAATCAGTGGTGATAAAGGTTTTATTGTGGTTATTTGGGATCTCTTCTTCGTTGACCATCTTACTACTTTAATTAGACAACCGTGTTGACACATTCCGCAGCAAAAGGTACCAAACTGATACCTACACACACATATGCATGTAGACGACACACATACTGTATACATGAGTGCACACATGCCCTCCAGCATTTCTGACCAACAGTGCACACAGAGCAGCATTTTTGATTTGCCAGTAAGTTATATTTAATATGTGCACATACAATATAATGTGTGATTAAATCCTGCTTGATATGTGTGAAAGCTGCTACCTTTAACCAGCTGCCTGTCTTAATATGTGAGCTGGCATGAAGAGGAGGCAGGAGATCCCTCATCACTTTTCTTATTAAGCACACACTGCTTGTAGGACTCTCCTCCCGCAGACTGTGTGTGTGTGTGTGTGTGTGTAGACTGTGAATTTGAAAGTCTTCTGTGATACAAGAGTTGTTTATTTCGTGATGCAAAATATACTTCATTATGAGTGACACCATGAGCATGAGGACAGACACGAAAAGAATTTGAATGCGTGTGTGTGTGTTCATATTGCCTCAGGGCTGCTTCTTGTGATGTTTAAGTAGAGTTTCATGTCTCCCCTCATTAAACCAAAAGGAACAGATCTTTTTGAGGAATTACTGGTGTGAGCAGGAGCACGTGCATGTGTTTGCTTTTTTTGTGGAGGTGGAGGGCTGTCATTGGCTGACTTTTAACGACGCAATCACGGAGATCACAAATCACAGGGTGAAGTTCTTGGTCATATGTGCAATGACAATGAGGCGATATCCAAGAGCACCTGCTATTTTCATTCACATGGGTGCAGGTTTCCATACACAAAAGGGTTCGATGAAGTGGAATATAAATTGGCAGGTATGGCGATCAATCATTATCCTCTCAGCTAGTCACATTACTCGCCTCATACCTTTTTTAAGCAGCTGTTCCAGTTTCTAAAAGTAGATCAGTGGCACTGTGTGAACCTGCCCACTTTAGCGCTAGTCTTTGTGCTTCCATGAAAATTGAACCTAATTTGTATTGAATCATTTCCTGATACCGACTTGCCAACTTGAGTTGTCACGTCCGTGCAGAAAGCATATGGCTGATGGTTTACTCTAGAAGTGCAGAGTTTCATTGGCCCTGCTGCATGTGTGAAGGTTGTAGTATCTTTTCTGCCTTGACTTACAGTATTGACACCATTCTAATTGTTTTTTGTGAGTGAGTTTATATGTTTGACCACGCATGTTTATCTGTAAGAAAAAAATGTTTCTCTCTCACTCTTTCTCTCTGTAATGAGTATTAAAAATCATAAATTACAGATGGTGAAAAGATAGATCGGCAGGGGAGAATCAAGTGAGGGGGAGAGCATCACAGTAGCCTGGGAAGGTGTGTGAATTCTGGATCTGGGGATACACAAAAAGTTGAGATATTACTGTAAAAATATTAAAATTTGTCACATACGGAAACGGATAGTAGTATAATGCCTAACTTATAAGACATTTTTTTGTTTTAGAATTTGACTACGCATAACACATTACACAAGTCTATGTACAGTGAATGCATTTTAATTATATGCATTTCATTGGTGGAACTGCTAATGTTTTCTGGCTGTTTTGAACTTTTGCTTTGAATCCATCACATCTTGTAAAACTCACTGGATGATGCTAAACAAGAAAACATCAAAGTGGTCTTTCTTTTGCAAGCAAGTTTCAGCTAGCAGCCCTTTTCCTCTTTCTCTGTCCTCACTGCCTGCATTTCTTTGTCCAGCCCAATCAAAGTGTTTTGATTAATGGCATTACATAAATTAAGGAGGCTGGGTAGTGAGAGTGAAGGAGAGAGAGAGAGAAATTGACAGAGAGCAAAGGATAAAAGGAAGTGAAGAGAGAGAGTGGGAAATGTGTTGATGGAAAGAGACACTCCATCCCTTTGTGTTTCTCTGTAATAACAAGTCTCGCTGTCAGTTGTTTCTGAGGACGATAAACTGTTGTTTGACACTGCTGGAAAGACTTTCAGTTCACTTCAGTTTGGTTCAGTTCAGTGAAATTCAGTTGAAATTAGCTGAGTGGATTTCAGTTTAGTTCAGCAGGTACCATTTGAGTAATGGTGATGTAGCACAGGGATACTCCTTAAAGGATGATCATTGGAATTAACACGTTTTTTAACTTTCTGAGAGTTTTGTCACTCAAAGAAATGTCTCTATACTGTATCTCTACACAATATGTACGTTTTGTTAGCCTACATTTTGTCTTTTGTTTGTACTGATTTATTTACGAAGATCTTACACAAGTTTGTATTCTGTCTTTATCCATAACTTTTATTTTGTTTGGATTCCTGTTCAGGTCTCAAACTGGGTGGCACGGTGGTGCAGTGGTTAGCACTGTCGCCTCACAGCAAGAGGGCTTTTGGTTCGAACCCACCGGTGTGAACCCGAGTTGTGCATGTTCTCCCCGTGTCTGCGTGCGTTTTCTCCGGGTAATCCAGCTTCCTCCCTACATGCAGGTTAATTGATGATTCTAAATTGCCCATAGGAGAATGTATGTCTGTCTCTATTGACTGGCAACCATCACCCTCCTCTCGCCCAATGTCAGCTATCCATAGATAATGGCTACAATATTCTCAATAGCTGAACTTCAAGCTTTTGTTCAACGCTCACTGAGAAAATGTAAGTAGAAGAGGAAGAGAGTAGGAAGAGTTTTTTTTATTTTTATAAACGGAGCAGCTGTTATTCAGTTATTTACTGACCAAGATGTTGTAGAAAGTTGCTTCTCATTTAATTATTGCCCTCCCAAGACTTCTCCTCAAGCAAACACTTTACAGATGTGTGTGTGTGTGTGTGTGTGTGTTGCATAGTCTCCTCCATGTTATAGTCGGGTTGGTAAGGTGAGAACCACGTCATCACATCTGCTGTACTGTGACTGTCACCAGACTGATGTGTGGGCACTTTTCTTGGCACTGTGTGTGTACTGAAACTGGTGCACATCTGTGTACTCTCTCTCTGTGTGTGTGTGTGTGTGTGTGTGTGTGTGTGTGTGAGAGAGAGAGAGAGGGTGAGTGAGGCGAGTTAATTTGAACGCCAGCCAACAAACATTTAATTCTCCCTGATGCTCCACGTTCACAGTCACTCTGTGAAAGCAGCAACTCTGTATCATTATCATTGTGTAGCATTAGGATCCCCTTGTCAGCTTGCCAGCTAAAGCAGCTATTAATATTCACATCCCACCTTTTTAGGAAAGATGCACAGCTGTCCAGATACCATCAGGTCACAGGGCACATAAAACAAACGGATACAAGCACACACACACCTACAGTTACATCCACATAGATCTGTGTGTGTCTGTTTAGATGATTAAAGGTGTGTGGGTGAGAACTCGAAATAGAAAATAGGCTTGTGTGCGGTGAAATTGAATTTTAATTGACAGTAAAGCTCACGAGATTAATCTGATTTCTGATCTGATTTTACTTATGTGTCTCATTTTGGTGGGAGATGCAATATCTTACTCAATGGATATCTTGTTAAAGTCCCAAGATTCAGTTTCCCTCGTGCCAGGGCAACCAACATGGAGTTACAGACGGGTTGAAAAGGGACTGACTTCTCTATTTATTTAAAATTAGCTGTTGTATAGATAGTTATTGTGTGCATAGATGAGAAATCTTATGCATTTTAAATTGAACTGAGAAGCTTTTCTCTTTAAAGGTGGAGTGATTCAGCAGGGCACGACAGAGATGTAGAGTCGGTCAGGTTGTCCTTCCCCATCTGCTCTGTAAAATGTGTTTTCCTGGATGCTGTGTAAATGGATTTAAGCTTTATTCGCCCTCCCACTCAGCAGATCTCCCAACCATACACCTCCCTCCCTGCATGATGCGCCAATATTTCTCTCTCTGCTGGGCCTCCACCAGTCTGTGTGTGTGTGTGTGTGTGTGTGTGTGTGTGTGTTTAGCGTTGCTTCATATGCCGTCTTGCACGACTGGCTCACATTTATATCCTGATTGTCTCAGCCTGGGTGTGTAAGTGCCCACGTGTGTGTGTGTGTGTGTGTGTGTGTGTGTGTGTGTGTGTGTGTGTGTGTGTGCAATTACTCACATGTCCAGGCATGTGTTTGTTTGTGTCTGTGTGCATGTGTGTTGGTCATTCAGGGTGACCATAGACCCGCCAAACTGTCCATGTGCACCTCTTCAGGCTCCTATACTTAATGTGTGTGTGTGTGTGTGTGTGTGCAGGCAGGCATGTCTGTAGCCCTGTTACATGGGTTCTTGAGGTAGTTTGTTACACGTTTATTGCACACTGACTGTGCGTGAGACCTTACTGTATGTAGTCATTTGTTGGGTGAGAGATTTGCTGGATACAAATGTGTGTTCATTAATGTTGTTTACTGGAACGCTGTTGCACCAGGAGTATTGATCCGAACCAGGCTTTCTGTGTGCGTGTGTTTTGCAGCAGTCAGACTATTGATCTCTACCACTCCCAATAGTGTTTATTCCTACAGCAAGTCTGTCAAAAGCCAAGTGTAAGTAATCCCTCTTCACCATTCCTGTTTTTCCCCTTTTATACTATTTGTCTTATTCTTTCAAATTATTGTATTCAAGTTTTCTACAGTTTTGTGCTCAAGCTTTTATTTAAATACTGTCAACTTTGTGTGTCCTCTTTTATTTTGCTCATTTATTTTCTTTGATTTGCTTTGTCGCAGCTCAGACAAAACTGAAAGTATGAGTGTCTATGTATTTGGATGAGTAGCTGTCTGTGTTTGTGTACTGTGTAACCAGCCAACCCTTCTAACTTTGCAGAACATGAACATACTGTAGCATCAAAGTATGTCTGCTGCACTGACTAAATTCCACAGATAAATGTCGTATTTTTTCATAAGACATTTTTTTTTTTCACCACTGAGTGGAGTCCTATCCGCTGTGTGTAGCGGATTGTGTTTGAAGCTACAGGGCTCAGTCTATCGCTCTAATTGCTTTTGACTTCAAGCTTTTCAAACACATTACCATGACAAGGCAGACTCTGAATCCAAACTGTATTACATTAATTGTTTGTCAGAGTTTCTGTGTGACAGATGAAAGCACAAAGACACATAACGCACGTACACACAATCTTTAATGCTGCCTAATAGCAACCCACATCCCAGCAAGTGCTTTGACAACACTTTAATTTGTTTTAATGTTTAATGGTTTGTATCTTGCTTACATGATGCTGAAGCTTACTGTAAAATGCTGCAATGTAAAAAACATTGCAGTGTGAAACACATACTGTTGATCTGTGTTCTTTTTGAAGGCAGTGAAAGGATGGCTGTCACCCTTCATGTGAGTGTTACGTAGTGTTATATTCAGACACAGTGAAGTGACTGAAAAATAAAATTTGGTTGCTACAGATTTTGAGAGTGAATACATAGTGTGATGTGTGTGTGTGATGGGTTCCAGTTACCAGTGTTACTGGTACTTTGAAAAGTAATTACTTTATGAATTACTGAATAAAAGTATTTAGTTACTTTACTTTCATTATTCATTACAGGTACATATAAACAGCTGCAAAGCTTCCATGCCCACATGTTGCATCTTCTGTATTTAACACTTTGATGAATAGAAAATGAGACATGATGGTTTAACTGTGAACCTGGAAGTACCAGGCAGAAGAATCAACACCTCCATTAAACTCCTGGTAAGACAGCAAAGAAGCCGACCCCCAAAATGTCAAAGTAACAGAGCACTGCTGGGATTAGCAGCTGTAACGTCATTACTGACTTTCAAATTGTAATCCCTTACACTACCTGAAAAAGTAATCACATTACTGTCATGCCTTTGTAAGTAACACATTACTGCCAGTAAATCATAAAGATGAGAAAAGAGTGATATATGATCTAAAAATGGTCAACTCTATTGCTGTTGTCTCAGTGGAGTTTATTACATCAGCACTTTGTTTTAGGAACGACCCAAAAGGCTGCATTCTGCAATGAGTGTTTCTTCTTTGAAGCATTTGAAGTCACTGTTGATTTATCACAGACTGATGGGTAGATAGCACCTGTGGTTGTTTCACAGGTAAACTGCTGTAAAAACATCCTAAATCTGTCACATTATCCATCTTTGGTGTCACTTTAGTGAAGGGAGCTCACTCAATTTACCTGTTAATACACACAGTGCTCATTTCACGGTAATATGTACAGTGCAATTTAAGACAAACTACAACTAGTAAATGAGTGTATCAGTCCCAAACGCTAGCTGGCTGTATGACTGTGGCACTGAGGTCTTGTGTAGCTCGGTAGGCAGAGAATGCATCTAAACCTGCCGAGGTGGAGAGTTTTTATTTTCCGCTGGCCATCCCTAGTAAAATATATGCACTTGTGATGAATGGTGGGATAGTCGAATGGATTCCACAGGATTGGAGGGGAGAGGAGCAGTGGGAAGGGGCAACGGTTGAGAAGAGAGGTGAGATAGTAATAATAAGATTGGATAAGGAAAGGGAGGGGAGAGATGGAGGACAGCATGGGTGTTATATGGGAGGAAAGAGGTTGTTCAGGGTTGGGCAGTGAAGCAGAGAAACTGTTGCACACTGAGGCTGAATTGTGAGTGTGTGCGTGTGTGTTTCCGTGGGTGTGTTTGTGAGTAAGCGTCTGTATGAGATGATGAGTTTTCAACCCTAGAACTCAAGGAGCCAAGCGTCCTCTCGTCGCCTCAAAGTCACTTTCCCTCCTCTTTCTACCCATCTCCCCATCAGCCCAAAGCCACTTGCTCTCCTCCACTCCTCTTTGACACACTCCCTCTCATCAGGGGGTCCAGTCAGCTCTGGCATTAAGATTCACACCACAATTCCCACCCAATGAACACAGGAGAGTATGAGTATGATGAGGCTAGACATGACTCTTCTCTTCTCTTCCCTTCTCGACTGTGGTCCTTCCTCCTCCCCATGCCTCTGTGCTCACAGTATATCCCTCCTATGTTTGTTTTATTACACTCTGTGCCGCACTTCATGTGCCAAGAGTATGTTGAGACATTGGTTTGTGTGTGCATGCGATTATACACACACATGTGTGTTGTCTCCACTTTACTCTTTTCTGTGCCGGCCTTGGGATTGCACCTCATTTCTAAATTTATCCTCAAAGTGTGCCACCTCTCCTGTGAGCTGCTGCTGGGATTCTGTAGTTCTGGGGGGGGGGNGGTGTAGAGATTGGTGAGAAGAGGGGAGAGAGACGGAAGGGGTGGGGGCGATAATCAGGGAGGAGAAGAGCGGTGCATGGGGGGGTGTGGTGTGTGTATGTATGTGGAACACAGCAACTCGCATCCTTTTCTCTGCTTTCCTCCTCTTTTTCTTATCTCTTCTGCCATCATCCCATCTCTGTCCCCAGGCTGCTGGGTTTATTTGGGGGGATTAGCATTGTGAATGCGTGAGTGTTTGTGCGCTTAATGTCTTGTGTGTAAGTAGCATTTGCACTCAAGTTACCACTTGCATGGGCCCTGTTTAGCATATTTGCATGGAAACATACATGTTGTACTGAACACAAGTGGTTTTGTGCTGTGTTTAAGGCTGTATCATGGTGTGTGTGTGTGTGTGTGTGTGTTTTTGTTGGCAGGGGCGGGGGTGTAAGAAGCAGATCAAGCTGTGCACAATACATTTTCATATAGACTGGACCCTGGAGGTCACACACACACCTGGACAGGGGTGTGTGTGTGTGTGTGTGTGTGTGTGTGTGTGTGTGTGTGTGTGTGTGTGTTTTGGAGACTGATAAAGATACAGCCCTATGTATTCACTTGTGGATACCTGTGAAAATCAATATCCTCAGCAGGATTAATTATTGGGCACACAGCATGTGCAAGTACTAGTGTCTACTTACCACTGGTGTGCACACATGACATTTGCTCACCTTGTACAATATTAGTAGGAGAATCTACAAGGCTGTAGTGTTACAGCCTGCCTGGTACCATTTCACGTCTTCATTGACATTAAACAATAACTGTTATGTTGAGGGAATATGTGGCTCTGTATGTGTTGAGATGTGTGTGTGCGTGTGTGTGTGTTTTGTACAATAGCTGCCATGTGTGGTTAATCTCTCTCCAACAATAGCCTCCCTGAGCTGCCAGCTCTCAGGCCCACAGGCCTGGAGTGAAGCCGGGAGACCGGGGTTGGAAGTCACCCAGCCAGGACTCAAGGGACTGGGCTTGGACTGCTTCCAACTCTCCCTGTGTGGGGATGATTGAGGGGGTTGCAAGGACACCACTGCTCTGCAAGGAGGAGGAGACCAAGAGAGGAGACAGGCGGATAGGAGAGGAGAGATAATGAATGGAGACGAGAACAGATGGAAATTAATAGGAAGGGCAGGGAATAAGCAGAAAGGGGGAAGAGGATAGGCTGACATCCATCTAAAACTAGTATCTCCCATGCCGTTTGTTGTGCCACCAAAAAAAGAATTCTTTGTTAGAAGTTCCTGCAGTGCAGCTCTGTTACACCAAAAGGGTACTGAAATTTCTGTTAGATGTAGTTAATTCTGCTACTAAATCTGTGTCAAGACAGGTCAATTTTAGTTCTATAGCCCAGTACCACATATTCAGTCAGCAACAGTTCCGACTCAGCTCCAATTCCCAAAAACCTTAAAACAAAAGAAATAAAACGTCGGGATGTGGGTGTAATAAGAGCTACAGAGGTTATGATGACAAGATGGTGTGCATTTTGGTTAAGGTATATGTCTCATTTGACTTTGCAATTTTGTCATCATGTTAGATGATGTCTGCTCCATATTGAAATAATAGCTTGAATTTAGAATTTACTCACATGAGTTCTTTGACACTGGATCTTGAATTAGATAAATTGTCACACATTTGTAATTGTAGTTGGTCTATCTAACTTGGGAGGACATGGACATCTGCTATGTATTCATAGTACGTGTACTATTGATTATAATGATTTACTACAAGGTATACTGTAACTACTCACCATGGATGTGCAAAGGTGTGAAATTCTAAATGGCAACAAAACCCAATTTGTAAATGTATTCACCCAGTTTCAAATGGGCTTAATTGCCTCAATTAAACAACCCTCTTGACACCAAATGTAAAGATACAGATGGTGCAGTTTCAGTAGGTTTCTTTTCTCTAATTTCCCCACCGACACAGTAATCTTAGAAAGAAAGAACACATTCAAAGTTCACCATCTGTATCTTTACGCACAGCAGTGAGAGGGTGATCATTTATATTTTCTTTGAAACCTCAGAGACGGTACTAAATCCCATCTAAAATGATTTGCACTCCCTGTGTGTGCTTGAATATTATGGAATTGAGTCTATGCTACATCTGAAATTCCAATAGACATTAATTACAAAGACCGCGTATCTTTTCAAGCAAGAAAGACAGATTTAGATTTTATTTTAATGAGAATGGTGTCGTCATCATCTTATGGGGCCTGGGAATGTGATCGCTGAGTACGATATGAGCTACACACTGGTCTGTTGTCAAGCACTTAGATAACTGAATGCAGTGTGCTATCATCAGCTTGTGTCATGCTAAAGCTCATTCTGTAACAGGGTAACTAATGGCATCTTCTGTGTTTACCTGCAGTATTGACTTTTACAGCTGATACAGTATTCATAAAAGTACAGAGAGTCACGACTCTTTATATGCACTGGGCAGATATGACTCATCTGGTCAAAAACAATTTGATTGTTCTTTGCTGCTGAACCACTGTTCCTAGTTTTCATGTTGTTAAAGCCTCTACAGACCCATAGTCCACTCGCACAGGTGTTTGCACTTATGTTGCCTGATACGGCTTCTTCTCAGGACTGTGTGGGAATGTGCAAACTGTGCTTGATTGACATCTCCCTCACCCTTCTGTTGGTTTTGTTAAGTTTGGGTGGGACAATTTTCATATAAAGGTACAGTCAGAGCAGATTTCTCCAGGTATAATTTACTGGCATGGTGTGGCAAAAATCAAGCAGGACAGGAAACGGTGTTGTAAAGGGTTGTAAACGTATACTGCAGGAGTTAGCGAAGCTAGGGGGCTAACAACAGCATTTTAAATATCATTTTTTATCAGACACTCTACTGTCATTAACTTATGTCACTGTCCTTACACTTACTGTAGTTCTACACTCTGCTGCTTGAACTATTTTAATTATTTCACCATGCAGTTATATAAACAAGAATATGAACAATCAATATTTCCTGAGTGAGAGGTCAGTTCCACCCCCTCTCTCAAACTGGCTTGACATTGGAGAGCCTCGTGACTGTGCATGTCAACGTTTAATCAGATTAAACTAAAGAGTGAATATATCTCAACCCGTTCTTCATGGGAGAGTTGAGTGACATCACACAATTCCCAGCATAGCTCGACCACACGTCCGCCTGACCAGAGGTCTAATCACCTCTCTGTAATTTTACTACTGACCTTTTTATTGTAAAACTCACAGTGAATGGTGAAAATAAACTGGAACAATGTACCATCTGTAGCATATGCTCCATAAACAAACACCAGTATTCACAGCTATGGCAGATAAACCACAGAATTACCCATAATTCATTTGAACTTTATGTCAATTGATGAAGTCTGATTAACATATGCTATGAATACTGAGGACACGTCGGCCACTGAAGCACCTTAAAGTGGGAATACTTCACAAATTAAAAATGTCAGATACTTGCAATTAAAACTGGAACTGTATTAATAAACAATGTTTATTCTGTTAAACAGCACACAGTGCTTTGTAGAGCACAGACAAAAGTCCCCAGACAGATAGATGAAAATAAGCAACACATCCTGGACCTTTTTTTTATTTATTTATTTATTTTTTTATTGTTCTAAATTAAAAAATGGCTACAAACAGGGAATTGCATCCTTGTGTATTTTAGTTAGTGGCTGCTGTGAGTGGAGTGTTGTGGCCTTGTTGCATCGCTGCAAAGACATGACTTTAGTTAAATTTGATCAAGACAAATGTCTCCCTTCACCTCAGCTGACTTATCGGTGATGAAACGGGAACATTTCTGGGTCGTCCTGGTCCTTTGATAACACCAACCAAACAGCATGAATGAAGCATCTGAGACGCACTTTAATTATTCTGACTGAGACCAGATCTCTTGAGCAGCGAGTGTGTGTGTGTGTGTGTGTGTGTGTGCTGTACTGTATGTTTATACAATGTATGCATGTTTGTACATGTATGCATGTCAGGTGATTCTTTTTTTAAGCCTTAATGTCAGGTCTTCAGCAAAGCAGCGTTTTTTGGCACATACACACACATTCCCTTTTTTACAGACACACAAAGACACATGCAGGCACTGCAGAGAGAGGATCCATGTGAGAAATGTGTTTTCAATAAGACCAGGAGCTTAGTGTATTCTGCGTTAAGAAGAGCGCAAAATGAGCAGTTTTTCTCCAAGGAAATATCTAGAAAGAGATTGGACAGCTACAGCAGTATCATAGATGGTACATGGTAAATGAGCATAGACTCTGGTAGTCAACAGGGAGATAACTCTCTCTCTCTCTTCCTCTTCCATGCTTTTTTTTCTCAGCTCTTCTCATTTATTCCATAATTCCATCTTTCAATATGCATTTTACGGTGCTCTTTCGCTGATGCTCACTGCTGTTACAACATATCCATCTTGTCATTTTTTTCCTCTTTAGAGGTGTATGAGAGGGAGATACAGTATCCCTGTGTATTTAGCTGTGAGTGCATGTGTGAGTGGATCGCTGTGTGTTTGTGACTGCTACAGTTATGCATGCCTGCCCTCAGGCCGGGCATAAATCATCATTAGAGATGGCAGGTGTGTGTGTGTGTGTGTGTGTGTGTGTGTGTGTGTGTATACTCAGGCAGACCGACTGCAGCAACTGTAGCTTTCCATGCTCAACAGGCTGCCTCATTGTTACAGCTCCAATGCTCTGTTCCACTCCGTTTCCAAGGTTTCCGAGACCTGGGACGGCTGTAAAGCGCACGTGTGTGTGTGTGTGTGTGTGTGTGTGTGTGTGTGTGTGTGTGTGTGTGTGTGTGTGCGCGCACACACACACACAAACTGCACTGTCTCTGAGAATGGGTGACCTTGCACAGTGATGAGAGACCGGTTGATAAACTCTGCTGAGAGAGTATTTACTCCGCCTCCATAAAATGGCTTGCACAAGGCTAGCAGGCAAGTAGCTGTGTAGTGGTGGGCCAGTGGCTTACGCACAAAAATATGGCCTCTGCAGAGCAGCCATTTTACCATCTGACAGCACAGGAGACAGAAGCTGCATCAATTCACACTGACTCTGTGCCTTCAAGCCTACATAGAAAAACTTGGTC
Organism: Maccullochella peelii; assembly: GCA_002120245.1. Classification (NCBI taxonomy): domain Eukaryota; kingdom Metazoa; phylum Chordata; class Actinopteri; order Centrarchiformes; family Percichthyidae; genus Maccullochella; species Maccullochella peelii. The sequence goes on from LKNJ01001777.1 coordinate 98,172, forward strand.
AGGCCATGATCATATTTCATATTGTAGTCATGGCCGATATCATTCATTTGAAGTTCTCTGTGTTAGCTGACTTTGTTTCATTCCTGCTTTGGATACTATGTGACTTTTGGGTAGAGTATCACTTCGTGGGCCATGAAAACTCAGCAGTTGTAAATGTGTTTGAAGAAGCTTTAATAAGATAATTATTTTATTATGTGATCACTCACATAACATGACATTTCTAAAAAATGCACAGAGCTGAAAATCAAAAGCTGATAGTTTGTTCTGTCCAACCAGCATGTATTGGTGTTGATGTCTACACTTCAGGAGCTGTTCTTCGTACGTGGTCTCTCCGTAGTTACAGTACAAGCTTGCTTTTTCTGTGCAGTACCTGGCTTTGAATGCAGCATGCATGTTTTACTCCTGTTTAAAGCTCTGTTTTTAGTTTTTTCATTTTACTCTTCTGTCCAGAGGAATCACAGTTCACAAAATTCACATTGACAAGTGTCAAATGTATGACTAACTACTTTTAGAAGTACAAAAGTTCGGGCACTTCTTGGTAAACGATCAAATCCAGAAAAAACTGATCAGTGAGGACCTCAGAAACGTCACCAAATGGAGCATGCATGATGGTGAACTATAACAGAGGTATCACTTCCTGTTGTGGGTCAGGGTTATCAGGTAAAAAGGGAAAAAAAAAGAAACATAACATTGATTGATTGGTTCTTCTCTCTTAAACACTCCATTTGTGTCAGACACGTTGTGAATTGATCTTAAGAACAGGCCAAAAAGTGGTCACTCACCCACACACACTCACAGGGATGGATGAGCTTGGTGATGCAGTAGAGGAAGACATATGGTTAAGAGTTGGCTGGGGATTATTAATAATTTCCAGCTGCCCTCTAGTTAGTGCAATCAAATGCACTCATCAGGATGCTCGCCGAGAATGAGGGAGAGAGAGGGGAACAGTCTTTTTTCTTTTCACCTCATACTGAATCTCTAATTTGTATGTCAGTCAGTGTCAGATGCTCCCTGCTAGTCCTCTCAGCTCTCTGGCTCAGTATTAATATGCGTTTTGTTATCCGTTTGCATATTTCTCAGCATTCCAAACACTTTGACAATCCCTCTGCTTGTGGCTTCATTCACCTGGAAGCCTCCATTACTGTCGCTGTGGTGTGTATGCGTGTTCATGTGTGTGCTTCTGTGCCTTTGCCAGTCCCTGTGTTAAGGGAGGTATCACAACTGACAGTTTCTTTTTCCTTCCTTTCATTTGTATCCCATCATTCATTTTGTGTGTGTGTGTGTGTGTGTGTGTTAAAGGAGGCGGTAAAGACTCCTTCAGCAGTTCGATCCACCAATCCACTATCCTCTGCCTACCTTCTGACCAGCTGGGGTGTGTTTCTGTGTGTGTGTGTGTGTTGGACGCCAGGCAAAGGAAAATCAATGGTATTAATTTGCGGAGGCAGTGGTGTGAGCTGAGGCAATCTGCTGCACACTGGGAGCCACGCTTTGCTCTGATTTACCACACACACACACACACACACACACACACACACACACACACACACACACACACTGAGAGACCCACCTCTTCTCCAATTCCACCTCCCCAAATCGCACCTTCCCTCCTCTCTTCTCCACTTTGGTTTGCATTCAGAGACAATATCAGTTTACAGTTTATGAGGCACACTGGAATGTCACGCTTCACTCGCTCCCTGCATCTCTCTCTCTCTCGTTCTTTCTCTCTCTCACTCACACTCACACACTCACAGTCTCTCTCCCTCTCTCGCTCGCATGCTCTCTTTATCGTGGTCCAGGTAATTAAAAGGCAGGCTGCTCCATGGTGGCAGGAGGGAGGAGAGGACTGCAGGGAAGGGCAGGGTAGAGTCACCACCACACACAACCTCGCGCACACACACACACACACACACACACACACACACACACACACACACACACACACACACACATTATACCACTATGCACCCTCTGTCTTACTATACAACATGAAACACATTGTCACAGATGGGGAAGGTAATGTGGATTTGCAGCAGTGGTGGTGACAGATTAGTCTGCACTAACCGGTCTGCAATTAGCAAAACCCCATTTTCTTTCAAAATTACAGTTAATAAATTATAACGGTTTTATTTCAGGGTTCTTTATGTCACAATTAATAAACTGGAGTAGATGCACCAGCACCCCATGCTTAAGGAGAGAATGACTCAAACTTGACTTAAAGCACTTCTTGTGACAAGTGACACACACTCTAACACACTCTAACACACTGCACACACACTAAATGGTTTGGCGAAGTAGGACTTCAGGACTAGATTCCCATCCATCTTTCATAATTTATTTTCTTTGAGTATCTAATCTATGACCACTTTTACATTTCTGCATTAAATTCATTTTTTTGTGTTTAAAGTTGCCATGGCAACGGGAGTACTGGTAAACTAATTTGTTGTTGTGTCTAAGGGAATGAATTGACACAGCTGTACCAGCTCTTTACAGGCCATGCAACATATACCGAATGGCATAGGCTGGCGACGCCAAAGAAAGGATGCAGGTCGATGAGATTAGTCTCCTGCGATGTTGCTCGATTCAAACTGTGTGACGGGGCCTGGACCCGGTTTCCTCTGGTGTGTTGTTAACCGTGCACTAACAACTCGTAGCTCACAGTTTGTTTCATTTAATTTAGGTCTAGGCTAAAGGAGTTTCTTGCCTACCCCGCAGCATGCCAACTTTCTTGCATTGGTGTTTTTCTTCTCCTACCTCTGACAGGCTCATATTACATAAGACCCACCTTATTGACATTTGCAAACCAATCAATAGGACAATGACAAACCAAGTCAAAGTGTGGTCCAACAAGACTAAAGTTGCAGTCAGACTGAATTTTGCCTAGCAAAGGTTACATGCAGACGCTAGTGTAGCTAAGAACAGCATTCTACAAAGTTGTAAATAAATAAAAAAACACTTTATCAAAAATGTCATTAATCTTTGTCACTGTTTTTGCACTCACTGCAACCAATCAGCATCCCTCCTCTGGTGTTTATATTATTTCACCATGCAGTTATAAAACTAGAACCAATAATTTCCAGAATGAGAGGTCAGTCCCAGTCTGTCACATTGGCTGGACATCGGAGAGCTTTGATTTTTGCATGTCGAAGTTCAATCTGATTGAATTTGGTGCAAAGTGAAAGAGGTGGGTCAATTCGCAACCAGAAGCGAATGATTCTCGAAATCCAGTCTGACTGAACTATAATAGTCTACAGCCAAATAGCGGCTGTGTCAGGCTGCACTAATGCATAGTGGTGCTTTGAGCTAAATGCTAACAGGAAAAATCTGAAAAGTCAGGGGATCACCAAAGTTGGTAGACTTAATCCTCTTGGAAACATGACTGACTGTACAGAGTTTGATGGCAATCCATCTGATATAGTTGTCGAGATATTTCAGTCTGGACCAAAATTGACCAACTGACATTACCAAAATGGTATAATGCCTATGAAAAGAAAACAAATGTCATGTTAAAATACTAATAAATATGCCATTAAAAACCTGGTTTGTTTGTCATAACAGATGATACATAAGAGGGTACAAACATCTTACAAAATATATTAACTAACCCTAAACATATTCCTCACGTCTACAGTGCTTACCTCTATCACCCCTTTGTCAGCTTGATGAAGGATGGGCCACATGTCCATGCTAGTTTATATTCTGGTAATAAATATAAAAATAATAGAAAAGAGTTCAGCCTGTTAAAAGTTCACACTGTTTTCTTGTCCTGTCTACGTGTCAGAGGTATTACAGTCTGCATTAAGTACCGTCTCTCTCTCTGAGCTAAAATACAGACAGCCACCTGCCATGAACTCCAAACTGAGTCAATTATCATATTTTATGAGTTAATAAAACCAACATCATACACATCATTTTCATTGTGACAACTAAACCTGCATTTGATGAACTCAGAGGGACATTTTTCATATCTTTAGGATGTTTGATGATCTCAGTGATGGTTCTGATGAATATGTCTATCACTTAATGTAGAAGTACACATTAGGACAGTGCTGTGCCTACATTACTCACAGCTATTTATTATGGCAATTAGGATGCATTTTCAGCTTAGTGGTGGATGTTTGGTACATTTGCAAACTAAATGAGCTGCCAATCTCCATTATAGCATCTGTATTTATCCTGGGATTTCATTCACGTACACGAGCTGTGATAAATCCCCCTTTGTCACAGTTATGAGATTAAACTCACAAACATATATACAGTTATGAGATTTAAATACAGACACACTGCTCTCTCATTCTCTCTTCGTGTGTCCAGCAGCATGCCAGACATGATTAATCCACTGTAGAGTGTCTTAATCCAATCAGACCTGTTGTCTGCTGAACCGAGACACAGAGGGCCACTGCTCTGATATTGTTAAACATGAGCACACGGCATACACACACATTTTCATACAAAACATAGCCTTGCATTGGTATATGCTATATATACTGTATAAACCTGTAATGCTGTTTTATTCTGGCTTGTCTCTTGCTTTGTAGGGCTTATTTTGTATTTTGGCCATTGTTTCGATCAGTTATGTTTACATTGGCTCAACAAGTTTAACCACTGAGATCTGGGGATATGGCGACATTGCTAAACGCAAGAAACACAAGTATCAGAATTAGACAGGTTGTAAACAGTTTATCTTTATCACTTTATTTTGAGGTCAAAACCAAAAGTAAGTGCACCTGAAATGTTATGAGGGATGCTTTGTTGCATGTTCTATCCCTCTCTCTCTCCCGCAATTTCCTACTTGAATCTCTACTATCATCTGTCCATTAAAGCCCCCCCCCGATAATAAACTGAGTACTGTATTTTAAGGCTTGGCAATAATTTTATATTATCACTTATTGACTTCAATTTATTGACAAAATTCTGTGAGATGTTCTGTTGAGATATGAATTTCATCTATATCAACCACCAGATGAACCCTTTTCCTAGTTGCTGCTCTTCATGACTGACATGCATGGTTCCACACCGTCTTTTTTTATTGACTTTGGCTTCTGTTTTAAATAACACAAACAATGCAAAGCTGCCAGGTGGTGGTTGTGTGGCACCGAGTTATTACTCCCACACTTCCATCTCTCGCTTTCATTTTGTCTCTCAAGAGTCCCTTTTTTTATTGATTTGTTGTGATTCATAGCTCAACACTCATCTTTGCTTTACCTTCTCACTTCTGTCAGTCTGTCATAAGGCCAGTCTTAGTCTTTACTTCCACACTACAAAAACACACACACACACAAACACGTGGATGTCACCCTGCTATCACACTAACTGGTAATACTGAGGGGGAAAAAACTTTGAGGGGATGAACTGGTGTGATTTTAGTTGTGTTAGCTCATCACTGACTATTTGCTGTTGTTTGTGGGGGATGTGGATTGTTGAGGACTGATGTAGTGTTATAGTTTTTCTCTCTGTCATCTCAGCCAAGGAGAAAAAGAACCTTTTCTCCAATCTGCTTTCGTCTCAGAGACCTGAGACTCTTGCCTGTTATTGAATAGCTGAGGAGTCATTTTCTAGTCCTTGTGTCGGGAAGAAGAAACTCGCACAAGACAAATGGTCCAATTCTACTTTAACAGGCCCATTCATATTGTAATAGAGGACTGGAACAAAGAAAGGAGAGAGCCGGGACATTAGGAGTGGCACAGTCAGCCTTACTCACTGTGTTTGACTCTACGTGAGTTAGTGTGTGTGTGTGTGTGTGTGTGTGTGTGTGTGTGTGTGTGTGTGTGAGAGAGAGAGAGTGAGTGGTTTTTCTCTTTAATTCTCTCTGTTGGAGATGTACTACCTCAGGGATATTCTGCCATCTGATCCATTTTAGTAGTGTGGCAAACAGCCAGGGCATCTTTTCAATTACAGAGAAATGGATAGTGTGTGTGTGTGTGTGTGTGTGTGTGTGTGTGTGTGTCCATGCGAGTGTGCTTGCATGGGTCTGAGAGAGGGAAAGACAAAGACACAGCAAGGCAGAGAGGGAGCGAGAGAGGGAGAGCCAGGAAGAAAACAGGAAAAAAGAGAGATTTTGTGAGGCAGCATCATGCGAAAGAGCAAAGGTGTACGCCAAGAGGGGCCAGTATTCCTCCATTGCTGGCTTGGGACTCGTCAAGAGGGAAGTGACCAAGAGCAAGAATCAGAGGAGAAGCTGCAGTAATAGGGCTTTGCCATGGAGGGAGAAAATACTGCCCCCCCTCTGTCTTTAAGCCGAGCAATAATTTAAAGCCTCAGCCCTCTGAAGCCTTGAATCCACATTGACTGGTCATCTTAAATCAAATCAGGGCACTGGGCTGGCCGCTCAGTGTGTGTGTGTGTGTGTGTGTGTGTTGGTCCATACACACATACAGAGAGCCCCTGGTCTACTCTGAATTATTGACGGTGGAGAATAATTGATTGGTTCACCTTCAGGCCTATCAGCCTCCGTCTGAGTGCACCACCTCATATCAGCATGCCTCCTCCTGTTTTACTCTCACCCCCTCACACTCTTGCTTTGCTTCTTTATGCCCTTCTCTTTCTCCTCCAACCATTTTTTTTTTCTTAAAGATTCATCCAATAAAAAAAACCCATAAACATATTTTCTCACTTAGCAGTTGAGGCTTTGAGCCACACAATGTAGTTTTGGTTTTACATGCCTAGGTTTTGAGATATCTGCCAATGAAATTTACTGTACGCTGTTGCCCCAATACAATGCAGATTAATTACATTTGTTTTGAGATTTGAGGTGCTCAATGCATTGACAAATTTTAATTTGAAAACTCCGTAGCAAAGTGTCTTTCCAAAAAAATGGTTACTCAGGCTAGTCCACAGACCTCCACTGTCAACAGTTTTTATGGAGACTAATTTCTACAGCAGAAATTGTACACGCAGAGGTCTTACTGTAGAGGTGAATAACTTAAAACCTCAGGAGAATTAAGTAGGAAATGTGTTTTTCTTGTTATTTGGGTGAACTAACCTTTAAGTCCCCCCCTCAATATTGCAAACCATTTTCTTCTTTTTTACCCCATACTTCTTATCGCTGCCTTGGCCTGCCCTGCCCATGACACGCTGTGCAGCATGTGATCAGTCATGGCTAGCTATAGTGTACCGGGACATGCATCCAATCAATAACATGATTCTGCAGGCAGGAGATGGCCGTGACATACAACTGCTGCCCTGACATACATGCACACACACACACACACACACACACGAGCAGAGGTGCACACACATGCTGGGCTGACATACAGCCCAGCTGCTTTGACAGGGTGGAGATGAGGTGAGGATAGATGGATGGATAGAGCGACAGACAGATGAATGGATGGAATAAAGGCAATGGAGAGAGTTGAATGGTGCAGATGCTGTTGCTGGATCACTGTCAGGGACGATGGAGTTTGAAACTCTCTATCGTGTTTTAGGCCTCACTGAGAGCTGGACTGTTTATATTGAGGCTTGAGGTATGGATTTTTACACCCTCCATAACTCTGAAGGCTATAGGATGGGGCACCTGGTTGGTCTTACAATTTAAAACCCAACAAAATATAGAGCTCAATTACCAGCTTACTGTACAAATCTTCGAATCACAGAATGCTCACTGCATCTCTTGGGTTGTTTGGAGTCCTTTTTCAAAGCTGCCATGAACCATCCCTTTCCCTCCTCTACAGCATAAATGCCAACAAGGCAGACTATAATAGCCTCTATTGAAAGCAGAGTGTGGCACAGATGCCATATAACTATGTACCATATCAACAGTTGCATAGCCTGCGCTCTTATTGAAAATACAATAATCTTCTTATAGTCGGCATGCAATTCAAATAATATTTATGCTTATTACGCAGACCCTGTGCTGTTCATACGCTTTCATTTGAAACTGTTGAAACTCCCCAAGCACACAAGTGATGGCTTATCACAGCACAAACTGCACATTCTGATTCAGCATTATTTCAGCTACAAAGGCGGTGCTGCAAATCCCCTACTGGCAATTCTCAATTCTCTTTTCTTATGTTAGTGTAAATAGCCTGCACCTGCTGCTTGTTGCATCCATATCAGTGTTGTGCTGGTGGGACGCATGCAGTACTCGGGTGTGTTATGTAAATGTGTGAACCTGGATTAGACCAATGGGAGAGTTAGGATAGTGTAATCCTCTCTCCTATACACATCATTATCATATTCGCACCACAGCAGTAGAGGCCTTGTCCTGTCTAATAATCCCTCTGACTCAACCCATCTCAGAGAGAGAGACCATCAGAGAGAGAGACAGAGAGAGGCATCCTTGTAGCATCTCCTCACCCACTGTTTTCTCCTCTGAATGTGTTGCCTCCTTCAGAATACCTCACAGCTAAAAGAGATGTCAATTAACCTGCATGCATCTCTACTCGCTCCCTTGTGTGTAGGAAGTGGTACAGTGTGTTTGTGAATCTGCGTGTAAGGTTGTGTGCATCAGAGCTGATGTGTGTGTTTGTCTACTTGAATGACAGGCAGGGGTTCGCTAATCCTGTCACCTTAGCTTGTCACTGCAGTCGGCTCACACAAACGGGGGACACAAAGCATTGACACAGTGACAAACACACAAAGACACACAAAAGGAAGTCCATTCCGTCTTAGCTAGAATAATTAATCATTAAAAAGTGTTTCTACAGAGTGTTTTATTTTTATTTTTATGAGCTTCTGCGTCACACTGTTAAGTCCCGCTGCTTGCACGCTTTGCTTTTACTGTCACATACTGGCAGAAGAACACGACTTCTCTGTGGGATAGAATTATTAGATGGTCCTCAGTCTCAGCTTGGTGTCTCTATGTCTTAACTGTGACAATATGGAGAGGGAGAGAGGGAGAAAGAGAATGGGTAATAGAGACAGACAGAGCGAGCGAGAGAGATTACAGTACGTGCCACCAGAGGTAATTAGCAGAGCAGCTGTTTGAGAGGGGGAAGCTATAGCCGTGACACTGCAGGAAGGAGCTGGGGGAATAATTAGCCGGTAACACCCGTCAAGCTTTCACAAAGAGGAGATGTGTTATTCTACTTCTGCTCTCCAATGAGGAATGCCAGACCTCCATGCACGGTCTAACACCTACTGACTTAACAGCCTGCAAATCCTTCTAGTTAGATGGAATAGCCTGTCATGTGTGTGTTTGTTTGTGTGTGTGTGTGTGTGTGTGTGTGTGTGTGTCATGTATCTGCTCCATGGACCATATTTAGAGCATGTTAATTGGGTACTGATTGTTGCGCAGTCAGTAATGATGTATGACAATTTCAGGTGAGTCTACTGTCAGTGGAGTGCATGTTATATATGCATATATTTGTGTGTGTGTTCCTCTTTTTGTCAATAACCACACACCATATTCAGTCAAACCTCCTCAGCGGAAAACATTCTTTTCTTCCCATACCTCGATCAATGCACTCCAGCTTAACCAGGCTACACAACCAATATACATAACATTTGAATACAACAAAGCCATATGACTTTGGCAAATGACATTTAGCTCTGCCTTTGTGCCAGAATAGATTTAAAACAGCAGGATAGTCTATAATTTATTCTATAATTTTTGCCCCGTAGCTGTGGTTTTGCAGCTTTTATTGAACCAATAGCATATACTGAACAGAACAGTGGCGATGTGGGAGTAGTAACAGGAAAAGTGTTTATTATATAGTTAAAATACATAGATGTAATTAATTAGACCCACTTTATAGACATTAAAGATCTGAATTTAAATTCAGAGTTGCTTATTAGTGCTTGCAAAATGCTTTAGAATCATTATCACAAAAGACATTATCATTAAGTTGTATAAAAAGATTATGTTATATCACTAAGTATTTTATAGTTAGATTATAGAATTTTGTATTGGCTGGTTCTGTCATTGTCCAATATGGCACGGTGACATACTGAACTGCTCGCACAGTAGGACTATATCCTCTTCCATCTGGGAAACTGTATGGCTTAAATTAAATTCAAACGAATATTTTAACAGATATCATGACATTTTTACAGTGAAATAAGAGTTTGCATTGTGTACAGCTGGATTGATGTTCCTCTACAGTCACTCTGCAGTGCAGGGAGTCATCCATGAAGACCTAACCGTGCAGCAGCAAATAAAGTTACAGAAGCCATTGTCATCTGTCTCCATATATCCACTGCTGTAGCCGTAACCTGGTTATGGTGCACCTAACCACAGCCATGTCATATCCCCAGTGTCACATCGCCTGCCTCGGAGACACTCCGTCTCTTCAAAAAACACTTTGAATCTCTATTTTTCCTGGAGCTGCTGGAGTTATCAGATTAAGACCTTTTTTATGGTGAGATGGGGAAAAGAATATTATACAATGCAAACTACAACAGTCAAAATATAAAATGACATAAGCAACACATACTTTTGTTTGAGTTCAGGTTTATCTATCTGTTACAAAAATATCATTTGGAAAGAAGTAAAAAATATGAAAAGTGAAAATGCTGGTATGAGAGGTAATAACTGAAGGTATGTCTTAAAAGAGGTTTGCTTACAAAATAAAATACCCATTTTGTTTTAAACACAATTTAGTCATTCGTGTTTTTGATCTAGATGTATTGTTACAGCATTTTCCACAGACTTACACTTTGGAGTCAACTTAATTTCCACACAGACTTTTGAAAGGAAGATGTCATAAATAAAAATGGGTGGCATCAATTCTCTACACTACAGTGTAGTTTACCCATCATACCGTACATTTATTTTCTGTTCGCTAAGGTTGGCACTATAGTATTGTGCATCTACCCTGTTCATTTAATGGTGCCCCGTTGGAGAGAAACTTGGAAACGCGTCCCACAGGGCACACACAAGAACCCACATCACCAATCACATGACCTTGTCGAGCAATCGCAGGTGTATTCAAAGGCTGTATGAGGCTGTGCGAAAGTTTCCAGAACTTCAGCTGGCCTGCATGCACAGACTGTGGTGATAGAAGTCGGTTGCTTCCTTTTCCTTACAAACCTCACATTTTGCCTGTGCACCAAAGTCAGTTTTCTTTGGAGTGTACTGTCGCTATGAAAATCCAAGCTTTGTCGTACCCAATCCGTCCTCCTCCTCCCTCTGCTCTGTCTCATGCCCTGTCTGTATTGTGGATAAGTGCCTCTCCATTTCGGCATCCAGTGTAGTCATGAATAGACTCCATGGTGTGTTGGCTTTGCAAGAAAACCTGTCAAGTTTGTGTCCACTGTTAGTCCCTTTTTACTGTGATGAAGCATTTAGCAGCTGCTCTCTTTCTCCCCCCACATTCCCTCGGAGTGGGTGAGGGTGTGTGTGTGTATGTCCGCGCCCTAAGCACTCTCTACGCAGAGATTACCCTTCATTTTGCAGTGAGCCACTAGAGCTGCTGACACAGCTACTTCGTACAGAGAAACTTTGCATATGTATTGACTGTGTGTGTGTGTGTGTGTGTGTGTCCATGTCTCTCTCCTGTTCTCTCCACAGTACAGGCTACTGTATATTGTAGATCAGCTTGCCTTTTATACTGTCACACCTCCTCATTTCATTCATTACTCTTCACATTCACGAGAGAGGGATTTACTTTGCATCTTACTTTGTAGCTTTAGGTCTGTTAAGGTTGTTCACAAGTCCTTCAAATCCCTGGTATCCCACCAGTGTGTGTGTGTGTGTGTGTGATTGTGTATCGATGACGCTATGGGACTGGTTTTATTCCGAGCACTCTGAGACAGCAGTCAAACGGGTCATAAATATACAGCAGCATCTGTTTGAGGTTCACACGCACGCATTCATACACACATGCACATATGCACTGTCCTAGCAACCGGAAGGGTGTTGGCTTTTTTTCTCCCCTGACAACGCTGACACCTCCCAGTGGGAGCCCGCATCGTTATGGCAACTGGGACAGTTGGATTTGCATATTCATGAATACTAATGAATGTACTGGAATGGAAATGCTTTTTTTTTTTTCCCGGGCCATATGGTGGACAGTGCTCATGGGAGGGACTTGAGTTCACTTTGAATTTGTTTATGCATGTTGTTATAGGATGGATGAAGGGAAGAGCTGAGTAGGAGGACATTTATGCTGAATGTCTGCGTTTGAGTCAGTCAATGATAGTTAGGGACAGAAACTAAGGGAGTCTGATGGTGGGGTCACAGCATGCCGATTCCGAAAAGTTTATTGTTGTTGACTTTCTGCTTGTTGTTGCTGTCAGAAACACTGGAAACAAGAGTTGAGAAGGGTTGGTAGTTTTGGCACTACTGAGAGCCTGGGCCTCTTAAGTCGATAGCATGGATACTCAGTCCATTCAAACCACGTCAGTCCAGTTGAGTGTAAGGAGCTGAATGACCCCTGGAGGCCACAATTTTGTTTTCTGAATGATTGTAACTTCCGATAATGTTTGTTATTTTTGTTGTGTTTGAAAATGCAGAGGGAGCAGCTGCTAATACAGCTGTTGAATTATGAAAACAATCTGCAGGATGAGTCAGACCAAGTAGATGCTGCTTATGCTATCTGGCATGTCTCTCTCATGTGCCCCAGGAAAAAAGTGAGAACGTCAAACATGTAAATAAGTACCAAAATCTTAACTTGATTTTGTAAAATGTTTAACAGATTCAGTGTTTAGAAATAGGAAAGCAATGTGACACACTGATTCTTTCCCTCTACCCTTTTGAATCTATCTGAAGAGCCTCTTATTTTTTATCTCCTCTTGTTTTATTTCGCTAACACTGAACTGTGCTAACAATACTTCTGTCTCTCCATCCTTCCGACTCTCTCCTCTTGTCACACTGTAACCCCTTCCCTCCCTCCATTCCTCCCAACAATCACTGGTACACATTCCCACCTGACAAGGCGAGCTCATCAGTGGCCCGGGGGTTAATGCTGCTCTTAAAAATGCCGTACTTCAGATCAGACACACACAGAATAATTGCAGAATGTTGTCACCTCCACTAAAATTATAATTGCCACTATTCCAAACTTAACAGAATAGATGAAAGTACTCCTACAAGCTTTCAATTCCTTAGTGCATGACACAGGCATACACACACAGTGCAGAGAGTGAAGAGAGAGGATTCCCTGGAGACTGTTGCTCCTCAAACAGGAGACATTTACAAGTGTTCCATCTCATCAGGCCCCCTCTCTCGCCTCTCTCCAAGCTCTGCACCATCACAGAGGGAGGAAGACAGGTTAAGTTGTGTGAAATCACCGTGACAGTACATGCAAATTCACCACAGCCCACCCACAATAGAACCTGTCAATCTGAAAGACTGTCTCCCTCCTTCTATATAGGCGTGCCTATGTGCCTAATCAAAATGAACCTTTTTCTTGGTGCCATCAGGATACTAAAGTAGGTCTGCTTGAGGCAGTTCGGCTCCAGTCCATATCTCATCTAGCCAATCGTAGCCCCTGGACCTTTTTGCTTGTTCATTTTGTTAGATGTGCCACCACATGTATGTATGAGTTGTAATTTGCATTTCTGAACAACATACACATCCCTAAGAGCTTTTTCACTCAACAGAGTTCACTTCTCACAAACTTATATGCTTCCTCTTGTCGTGTGTGTGTGTGTGTGTGTGTGTGTGTGTGTGTGTGTGTGTGTGTGTGTGTGTGTGTGTGTGTGAAAACATTCTTATGTTCATACTTACAATATCTGAAGCCTTTCCTGAGAGGAATTGTTGATTTTTGGTAGAAAATACATGTTGTCCTCTCTAACTGCTTATGTTTTTGTCTAATCAGATGTGAAGCCTTTCCTGAGAGGAATTGTTGATTTTTGGTAGAAAATACATGTTGTCCTCTCTAACTGCTTATGTTTTTGTCTAATCAGATGTATTTACAGATGCACACTGGGCTCTCTGCCTTCTATCATTCTCTACATACATACAGTAATCTCCTTGTGGATTTACATTTTGTCCATTTGCCTCACATGTTATGTTATTTATGTCTATATATCTGTGATTAATACAAAATCTGTCCAACACATTAACTGCCCTCCTTTACATTTTTGTGAAGGGGTCAGTCAGGGGTTGACTGTCGGCTAACATTTGTTCCTTGTTGTAACAGTATCCACTTTATCCACTGCAGTCACATATTGGAAAACTGTGGAGTGCCGGTGTTGTGGAGTAGGAGCTGCCAGGATTACTGTTTTTCCCTACAGACAGGAAGTATCAGATAGAGCGGAGGAAGTTTGGACTGAAGCCGAATGTGATGTTACACCTATTATCACATACTGTCCCACAGCGCAGTGAGAGTCACATCTAGTCACTGCACACATGGACACTCTGCTTATACACATGTATACACCTGAGCACACACTTTTTCATATAAGGCACACACAGGAATGTAAACAAGGACAAACAAGCACAAAGCTGCCTATTCTTTACACACGTTTCTTGGAATTCTTCTTCTTTCTTCTTGTGAAGAATATTGGGTATTATATTGAATATTGGATCCTACTATATGCTTGCCAAGGCCAATGTCTCTCTAGCTCTCTCTGTCTTATGTGTAGGTCCAAGTCCCCAGCCTCCTTTATTCGCCTGTTTGGTGTTTGTTGTCACAAGCCCAATTTGCATGTTGATATCAACTCATTATGATCTTTAACTGAGTTGATGAATGTAGATTATGCATCTTGGTACTCAGCTACTTGCCGCAGTGGGCACACATGTACCTACGCATGCATATGGGCACACACACGCATACAAACACACACTGGGATCTTAAATGAATATGTATGTCCTGCAGAGGGACAGAGAAGAAAGATGAATCATGGTGTTGTTTTACACACTGTTTTGCTGTCTCTTCCAGTCAACGCAGAATAAAGTAGCACAGAGATGTAAGCGAGAAAAAGATCGCAGAAAAGAAGGTGGGTGGGTGGGGGGGTCATCTGTTCTCTGTAGCATTATTCACTAAATATTGTCTTATGTCTTTCTTTCCTGCCTTTTACTTCCTTACCTACTCCCAGTGGGACATGCTACCTTCTTTTCTTTCTGTGTCTTTCTCATGTATCTCAGCAGGGATAATAAGCTAATTTGATGAAACCAAATGAAGACAAGTGATGACAGCAGGAGAAAGATAAATGGCTCCCAACATTTACAACAAACTTGTTGCAGTATCATTTCATTTTAATAGCTCTTAGTAATTAGAGTAGATCCCACTTTCTACTTCCTGTCTCTACCTCTCAGTCTCTGAGCCTATCACTTAATCTCTGTGTAGATGAAGTGATAAAAAGCCGAGCCAGCTGGAGCAGACTGAGCCTGGAAGACAGAGCGAGAATGAACAAGGGATGTCTGGATTTAGATGGTGTTTTTAGGCCGCTGTGCTCTGTTACCAAGCAACAAGCAGAAAAGTCCTGAGTCACTGGGTTTCTGTGGTGAAAGCTGCTGATCTCACCAAGGCTGAGGTGAAAGGTCAACGCAGCTCTCCTTCCAAGAAAATATTGACTCAAAGCACATAAAGTAGCTGCAGAAGACAGTCAGGAAACACTGAAAATGTTGGAGTTTGATGCCGTCGGGAATGGGAGGGAGTGTGTGTGTGTGTGTGTGTGTGTGTTTGCATGCTTTTATGCATGTTCTGTATACAGTAGGTGCCTATGCTTATGTATGTCCTTAGTGGCTATTTTGTTGTTGTGTATGCATGCGCAACATGCATGTGCATGTTTGTGTGTGTGTGTATATATTTGAAGTGACTGAGTTAACCCCATAGCGTGTGAATCTGAATTATTCATAGTGTGAAAGCCCATGAGACCCTCTGTCCTCAGTGTTACAAATGACTACCTTCCTCCGTGTATGTGGACACAGGCTTCACGCTTCAGTATCTGAATGGCGAGGGTAGTGGTTTCATGTTTATTTTATGTTTTTACAAGTGTATAAACTTCCCAAGTGCCACAAATTATGCACTGGAATATAAATTATAGTGTCACTGTTGGTGATGGTCAATGTCTCCAATACAGCAGACAAAAATAAAAAAGATTAAGAATATCAAGAATATTCTGATATTACGCAGATTTTTTTATGAGTTTTGAGGAGGCTAAGGTCACAAAGCACTACATTGGAAGGTTGCAGTGGGATTGGGATCCAGAGGGCCAGACCCAACACATATGTTATGCAGAATATATTAACTCTGTGTTTAGCATCATTACTGAATGAATAGGAAGCTGGAAATCCTGCAGAAATGGGTAGGTGCAGAATTGAAACTAGACAGAGTCTACAGCCATGCTAGCAGCTCTGTGAGGCTGTACTTAGGCACAGCAGTGCTTTGGGTTAAATGCTAATGTCAGCATGTTAGCATTCTCACAATGACAATGCTAACATGCTGATGTTTAGCAAGTATAATGTTTACCACATTCACCATATGCGTGTTAGCATGCTAACATTTGCTAATTAGCACTTAACAGCTTAACAGAGTACAGCTAAGGCTGGTGGCATTATGGCAACGTGAATGTCTGTGCAAAATTTAATGGCAATTTCACTTAACTCCATAAATGTCAGTCACAAGTCAGGGGATCACCAAAGTCATTAGGAGTCATTGTCTTGGGACCATGAATGTCTGTATGAAATTTGTGCCAATTCATTTAGTAGATGTGGAGTTCACTGTAGAAGTAAACATTTTGACCTGCTAGTCGTCAGTCTGGAACAAAGTGGTAGACTGACCGACCTACCGACATTGCCATTCATTGAACCATGCAGCTAGCTTGCACACCTCTACATCACATAAACTTTCATGTACTGTATGTGATGACAAGGTTTGGACTTGGACAAGAATATATCTGACCTTTGGTACTTGTTTAAACTAAACCAAAGATGAATCTGTCTCCCAGCCTTGGCTGCTGCTAATAAAAGGAAAGTTCCAGTTAAACTGCCTGACAGGGAAGTCCAATACAGTCCAGATTAACCTGGTTTGTGTTTAGGTTTATATACATGCATTGACAATGACTCAACAGTGAGCAGTATTCTTAATTTCATTTAAGTAAATTTTTCTTATACCCTCTTATTTTTTGAATTGTCAAACTGCATGTTCCTGTGACTGTGCACCAAACAAACAGAATAAATGGAGAGGAGTTAACATTGCCTACAGTGAGACTTGAACACACATTTGCTGGTCCTGTGATCAGAGCTATTAATCAGTGGAAAAGCAGACAGACAGTGGGTGTACGGTGACTCAGCTCCCTCCTCATTGTGTGTCTGTATGTGTGTGTGTGTGTGTGTGTGTGTGTGTGTGGGTTGGCCGGCAGCTCCCTGCGGCCCTAAAGATTGACAGGGAAACCTTCAGTGAGTCTTGATGATGACTCATAGAACTGATTCCTGTCGTGAATCTGCTAGGGTTCTAGCTGGATCACACCCACAGACACACCCTCTGACACACACACACACCCCCACAGACACACCCTCTCTCACACACACACACACACACACACACACACACACACACACACACACACACACTTCGACACTCTCACACACACACACTCATACACCGAAACACTATCACACACACAAACAAACTTTGATCACTAGTTGACTGGCAGGTGCTCTCTGTGCATCTACAGTTTTCTCTCTGTGCACCATGTTAAATCTGTGCAACGCTCTTTACTGGGTATGTGGCCCTGGGGGCTGATTTTATGGATGAATGAAGTTCTCAATAATAGATGCACATATGTGTGTACACACGCACACATACTCTCACAAAAGTGAACATACCACGTACACGCACATTTTGCACGCCTCTACCCATATTAACAGCAATACAAATGGCTGCCACTCTGCTCCTGTCAAGCAGTGTGAGGATAGAAGGAGGAAGACAACCAAGAACAGTGTATCAAAGGCGAAAACAGAGAGAGGGAGAGTGACAGAGGAGAGGCAGTGAAAGATGTGACTGTTATATACTGTCTGTCTCCAAATAGCAATTGTTTCATTTCTCCAACTGGCATGTGTCTTGTGTAGTCTGTGCTCTTCCAACATGTTAAATTGTTTGTGTTTATCTGTAAGGAGGACATTGAGCAGAGATGACTGGGTCAGAGACCAGTCACTTGTTTACATACAGCTGCCTCCAATCATCATGTCATGAGTGAGATAATGATTGTAGAGGCAGAGAGAGGGAGACTGAGACTGTCATAGTCAAAGCTTTTCTGACCCCTGGCTCCATTTTTAGCTCTCAGAATTCTTTTGACTCCAGCAATTTGAGGGTTTTTTTTTCATTTCAACTGTTTCTATAATGGTAATAGGTAATAATTTTAGAACATCACGTATAAAACGGGAACATGACAAGATGCCGTCTAGCTGCTCCTTCAATCATCCGTCCCAATGAGATTGTGTCACTGAGACCTCGCACACCTCCAAAGCGCCAAAATTTCCTTCATCTAAATACAACATTTGTCACGGTGCTGGGTAAATATTGCAGGTAAGCGTGTGGGTGTTGTTTCTTGTGTCTCATATGAGGGAAAGGATAAGGTTAATGTACAGAGTGTGAGCGCTACGGAAGATTATTCAGATGGAGCAGGGATTTTCATCTGCTTCATCTAATGAACAGCTTGTAATCAAATCCACATCACGGCTGTGCTGCCTGTCTACAACGTGTGTGTGTGTGTGTGTGTGTGTGTGTGTGTGTGTGTAAATTCCAGCATGCGTGGGGCTTCGTTTATACCAAGCGAGAGGGTGGTTTTTATGTTATCAGAAATATAGATTTTCATATCAAAGTTTAAAGTAATTCACCAAATTAGGGCAATTACTATGGTATTTTTGAGATGTTCTACTTGGTACGAGTGAAAGAGATTTTTAAACTATCAGCTAATTTCTGGATAAATTTTGACTTATAAACAAGTTAAGACAAGTCTGTGTGTATGTGTGTATATCTGTGTGTGCATTCATTTTGTGTGTGTGCAGCGAATGAAAGGACATGACTTTCGCAGCTTGGACATGGATGTCGGCCTTGTAATCCAATCACAGGGCTGGTAAATCAAATTACAGAGAGCAGCTAAGAGATGGGTGTGTCTATACAGTGCCAGGCCGAGAGACGGAGCTGGGCTCTTTGCCTAGAAACACTGTTACCGGGAGTGGTCAAGCAGCCTTGCAAAGGCAGCCATGTTAGTCAACTGATGTGGAAGATTAACACTGAGAATTAATGCTTGCAGTTGATAAATCAGGTATCCAGGTGGCTCTAGCAGTTCTGTTGAAGTAGCTAGCTCATAATTTATATCTGGGTGCCCGATTTATTTGTCAATCTGTCAGTTTGTAGTAATTAAAATAAAATATAAGAACAAGTGGAGACACTACCTGTCAGAGGAGAACAAGAATGTTTGGATGAAAATGTCCTCGAATTAATCAGAGAAAAAGTACTCTCCTCATTTGTTTGCCTTCTGCTTTCTTCTGTTGGATTCATTTCCTCACGTAGACAAATGTATGGTGTCACATTATGGTTTTGTGTTTCACAGCCTGTCCCAATGTGACACCATACAAATGGCTGCGGACAGCGTGTGTGTTTCTGAGAAGAAGGATGGGATGGGGAATATGAGAGTAAGAGAGAGAGACAGAGAGGCAGCTTGAGTTAAACTGGAAAAGTAAATCCTTTTGGTATGATGCCAAATCATCACAAATGTAAAAATTGTGAAGCTAAGAGTGGGGAGGAACATAGTGGAAGAGAATGGAGAGAGAAGGGTTATAAAAAAGTCGAGAAGCAAAAGGGAGGGGAGGTCAAAAACTAATATAGGGAAGTAAAGTGTATATGGCACTTGAATGTAATTGTATGTTCTCACTATCTCAGTATTTTCCTGCTAGTTTGTCTTCTCTACCTCTCTCTTTCCATCTCAAACAAACAGGTGCAGATGCAGGAAACGGTACTGAAGCTCTATCTGAGGCGTTGGAAATGGGAAAACAGATCTCACTTGTGTGGGGTTGAACTAAAAAGCCACCTTGTCACAAAGTTCTCATCTAAAAAGCCCCCGAGTACAATTAGCTAACTCCGCATGGCTGCTAAATGGGTCTTAAGAGATGTGGGTTTCACTTTGAATAAGGTTAGCTGCTGCAATGCCGCTGAATAAGGTTAGCGCTGCCCTTGTATATCTAAATGGGGTTAGCAATTGCAGCTTGTGCTTTGGTAATCATGACGTTTGTTCTCTGCTGAATGCTAACGTCAATGCTAACCCAGTTTCATCAATGCTAACGCTGTCTTCCAAATTGAATTAATTCACAGGAGGATGTCAACAATAACCCCTAGAGCGCATATGAGAGGGAACAGCTGAATCCTGAGTGTCTTTGCTTTTTTTTGACTGATACAAATGAAGCCTCGTCTCGTCTCACAGTGCAGACTGCATGTATTTAAATGTCTTTATAATCTTCTCCCTTTTTACTGAAAATCAGACACATATTCACTCAACATGTGGCAAAGATTTAAACTGATTTTAAAAAGCAGAGAGATGTATATGTGATTGTGTGTGTGTGTGTGTGTGTGTGTATTTGTGCGTGTAGGTCTGTGTGTGATTTAATGAAGTAAAGTTAATGTTATGCATTAGCTAAAAATGTCTTTCCTCATCACAAGAGACTGGGTTGTATAATCCAAGCCTGTTTGAAGTATTAGTGTGTGTGTGTGTGTCTGTGTGTCTGTCTGTGCAGTACATGCGTGCACACTCACACACTAGTGTGTTCATGCTGGTGTTCACACGTGTGAATGGATTATTTGCTGTGTGCAAGAGATCCAATAGCCTCAGCCAATTCTAATGAAACAATTATAGTAAAGTCTTTTCCTCCTCTTCTCTTCCATTTGATAGTGAGAGTCATACTGTGGACTAAGCTGCTTTACTTTATTGCATCTCATTAACTTAACCAAAACAATGTTTGAAGTCCAAATCATTTGTTTAAATAAGAACAGGGTATGGAAAGGCCCAGACCCAAAGTTAACCAATAAACTGCGACTAGAAACTAGATTTAATTTGTACAAGTATATGAATCAAAAGCACAAAAAAGCTTTAAAGGTTAGCTCTGGGCACCTCCTTTACACACAGCAAAACAGCTTGAACTCCCTAACTGCCCATCACTAACGGCACAAAATGTCTCCACGGATGGAAATGAGAACTTCCCCAGACTCCAACGGTTACCAATGTGCTGGATTTCTATGGAGTGAATATAGTCTCAGTAAGATTTGTAAATGTGTATTACATGATTTGTAATTGAAAACCAAGATTTGTAATTAAAAAACATGATTTGTAATAAATATGTATATTTTACTTACAGATTTTTAACTTCAGCTTCACAGATCTGGTCCTTTTCNCTTTCAAAAAGCTTCCTGCGCATACAAATGTCTTTGTATTCATTTACAGATTGTTAAAGTTACGCACGGATCAGGTTACTTTCCCTTTTGGGGTTTTGAGACTATATTCACGCTGTTCAGCTACACAGATTCGTAAATGCATGCTGCGTTTAGGTGCTGGTGGAAAACTGGGACATCTGGACTTTCAGCAAATTTGTGTTTAATTTCACAGTGGGAAATACGTTTTTCTAAATAGACAGAATAGCTCGTCACCCCTTGATTAGAGCATATACATATATGTACCAACCATAGACTCTACACAGTAACCTATAAATGTAAATATACAGCCAGTCCAGGCAAAAAGCAGTGGCGCTAACGGACTTCCACACAACACCACTGTGTGCAGACAAGAGAACACCATGGCAGAACATCCCGGTGGCTCGTCGTCTGAAGTGAGTATAAGCTAAACGATCTGTTGTGTATGGATATCGCCACTGGGATGTTATGCCATGGTGTTCTTTTGTCTGCACACAGTGGTGTTGTGTGGAAGTCCGTTAGCGCCGCCGCTTTTTGCCTGGACTGGCTGTATATTTACATTTATAGGTTACTGTGTAGAGTCTATGGTTGGTACATATATGTATGTGCTCTAGTAAAGGGGTGACGAGCTATTCTGTCTATTTAGAAAAATGTCTTTCCCACTGCGAAATTAAACACAAATTCGCTGAAAGTCCAGATGTCCCAGTTTTCCACCAGCACCTAAACGCAGCATGCATTTATGAATCTGTGTAGCTGAACAGCGTGAATATAGTCTCAAAACCCCGAAAGCGAAAGTAACCTGATCCGTGCATAACTTTAACAATCTGTAAATGAATACAAAGACATTTGTATGCGCAGGAAGCTTTTTGAAAGGGAAAAGGACCAGATCTGTGAAGCTGAAGTTAAAAATCTGTAAGTAAAATATACATATTTATTATAAATCATGTTTTTTAATTACAAATCTTGTTCTTCAATTAAAAATCTTGTTTTTCAGTTACAAATCTTGTGATACACATTTACAAATCTTATTGAGACTATATTCACTCCATAGATTCCTAACATCTGGATTGCTGAATCGCTAACATTTGAGTGGCTGCACTGGCTGTCCATCAACCTCTATCAGAGTGGCCTTGTTATACCGTTAGTCTCATCTGGATTCTGAAAGCGGATGACTGAAAGCTTACCCTATCCTATTCTCCCTATCCTTTTTTTAACAAGTAAAGTTGTTCAACAGTTGTGTTTCAGACTCCGATCCAGTTTTGGACGGGTGCATGGAGCAGCACAGGTTTTATGGTCATTATGTGATGATTTAAGGGACATTTTTCATCATCATTGGAGAGCGACAGAAGCGTGATGAGGACAGAGAGGGGGATGATGTGCAACAGAGGTCCTTGGCTATACTATACTCGGTACGATGAGTCTTCATGTTATGTTGTGTCGTATGCACCTCTGACGGCAATTCAATTCAAATTTATTTGTATAGCACAATATCATAGAAAAGCAGTTCATAGTGCATTACATAAAAACGAAATAAAACAACAAAAATGTGCAAATAAACAGACATCCATGCATACACACACATAAAAATACATATGCATACACATATATAAACAAACATACTGTACAGTGTTCTTTTCAGAAAATGAAGGAAGGTCTTTAGTTTGGTTTTAAAAGAACACATTGTGCCTAAGATAAGGCCACTGGGGATGCCACAGAGTGCCTTCTATCCTTCTTTCAGATGTGTCCTTTCTTTCATTTCTTTTAGAAATGCTAGGTGCCAACAATTACTTAACACACTGGGTGCCATCATTGTCATAACCAGCATACAGCGCCATGGGCTGGAGAAAAGATACAGCTTGTATTGGGACAGGTGTTCACTGTGCTATATTTACAGCAGTCAGAGTAGTGCTTTCATTACTGAAGGTGTCTGCTTTGTGATGTTATTTGTGTTGACATAAAATGTTGCATTTGTTCAGTAAAAGCGTTTTTTTTGTGTTTCATACTTCAAGTAAGACGGCTGGCCTGTGCTCTTTGTTGCTATAGGAACCACAAAGGTCAATAGAATGTCTTTTGAGTGGGTATGTGAAGGCTATGCGTAGGAGACAAATTTACCTGTCTGAGCAACAGAGAGAGAGAGACCCTTTTCTATTGCTTCCCCTTCTTTTTTTACATCTCTAGTCTCCCCGTTGTAGTTCCTCCCTCACAATAAACCCCTTTTTACAAGCCTCTCCTCTCCCCATCCTTCTCTCTCCTCACTGGTTTATAGACAGATCTCATCTCCTCTCTTGCACCACACATTGTACTTCTAGAAAAGCATTCTCATCGACACTGACAGCTATCTAATTGCCTTTGCATCCTTATGAGTAGCTGTAGAGGCCCCCCTCCCTCCCCCAAGCTATTACCAGAGCAAGATCTCTGCTACATTGTGTGGTATTTTATAGTGTGTCTTTCATTGTGCACTGACTGTAGCCAGTAGTGTCTCATCAACTTGCAGCTCGATAGAGTAGTTCAGAACAGAGGATGTCCGTCAATGATGGGAGGTGAGAGGAGGAGGGAGGAAAATGAGCAGGGAGGAAGAGACGGATAGCAACCTTTGCTTTACAGATTCATTTCAGAGGTGTTTTTGTGTGCTGGCATGTCAAAGAGAGAGAGTGTGTTATGACGGTGTTGATGCACAGATGGGCATCACAAATAGCAGCATGATAAAACTGTGTCGCTTGGTTTTATGCATTTCTACACAAACCGCCACACACAAGCACACAAATAGTTTGAGAAAACATTTTTTTGTAAAATTTTGTCCAGTTTTTAAAAGCATATTTGATTTGCATTAGTAAGACATTTTTTACAAGCAATGAAATGAAAAACACAAACAATCCTTTGCACACACACACACGGAAAAACAAACATGCACATTCTCTTGTCTGCATTCACACACACATACAGAGTTTGATAAGACAGATGGCAAACGGCTGGTGGATGAACCAAACTGTCCGTGTTATCTTTAGGTGTAATGGTGCGGTTAATGATTCTGCCTTGCTTGAATGCAATAGAATATTACATAAATTACAATGTATGCATTATCAGTTAGTGTGAGAGAGAAGAATTTATCTTAGTTTGAGTAGCTGTTCATTGGCCCTCTCTCCCAGACATCAGCCAGACAAAGCATCAAAGTTTTGCCCTGAAACTTGGTCTGTTTTTAGCTTGACCCGATTGGATTAGCTGGTTATTAGGATGCAGCACTGAGCTTCAAGGCTGCAGCATGTTTATAACATCCAAACCTCATAGTGGGTGGAATCTGCTACATGTCCTTGGAAAGAGAGACCGCAAGAGAGGCAGACAGACTGTGTATGTGTGCATGTGTGTTGGCGTATGTGTGTATCTATGTGTGCCAGTGTATTGTGTTGTATTTAGTGTCTGTTTGAGCAGGATCAGACGGACAAACCTCCTCTGAGTTTATTGATTCTGTGCTATCCTATCCTCCCCTAGGGACAATACCACACTACATCGCTACCTTCTACACTTCTGTGTATTTTTCAGTAGGTGTGTGTGTGTGTGTGTGTGTGTGTGTTTGTAATAACCCTACATGAGCACTATCCGGGGCTGCGTTATGTTGTTTGTTGCTACCTCTGTGTGGTTCCCCTGAGAATACATGAGGCACTGGAATTATTCCGGCCAATCTCCAATCACCTGAACCAAGTCATCAGTCACTTCTCTCTGTGTGTGTGTGTGTGTGTGTGTGTGTGTGTGTTTGGGGGAATGCAGGCACACATCATTTATATCGTCCCTCTGTTGTGTGTCAAGACGAGAGAATTTGTGAACATGCCAAAACAATAACTTTGTGTGTGAGTTTCTGTGCGTGCATGTATGTTTACGTTTGTGGCCAAATATAGTATCTTTTTTTCCTGCTCATGTGTGACTATGCTTTAGTTGAGATGCTTACATGCAGTATTGAAAGCCGTGTTTTGTTCAGGGCCACTTAAACAAAGACAGGAGTGAAAAAGTGAAGCAGCTTAAATGGAAATCAACTATCATTTATTTTATTATTTACACCTGTGTTTTTCCTGCTTTGATATGTCAAAATGTCTGCTGTGAAAAAGGTCTATAAAGGCGTATAAGGCAGACGTGTCAAACATATCACTTCTTCAGATGAGACAAATTTACTATATATATGACATACTGTATAATCTGAAGTATGCGTAAATAAATTAGATTGCTGCTATGTTGCAGAACAAAAGTACAATAAAAATGTAAATAACTTATGTGCATAACAAATATCTCAATACATTTTTAGTCAGTGAAATAGTGTTTTCATTGACGAGCCTAAGAATGAAACAAACCAAAATAACACCCCCATCTGGAAAGCAAATGTCTTAAAGCTGCAGAGCACGAGCATGCACTCTACCTCTAAGCCGTCTATTCCTCTGGGTGAAGGGTCTTTTTTTAATGTCTGTAGGACACAGCCAATCAGATCCAGGCTCAGAGGGCAGGGGTCAGAGGTCAGTGCCGCAGTGACAACAGCACACTGCTGCACTGGGGTCAGATTTGTGATTGTTGCACTGGGTTGAGTTGTGATTAGACGGAGAATAGTGATTTATTGAGGTTGGCTCGGGGGGTAAAAGGTGAGGTAATTGGTTGTAAGCTGGTGATTTGAGGGTATAAGAGCAATACATTGTAGTCTCAACTGTGTCCCATAGGTTTCAGATAATGTTGCCATACCCTTGATGCAGCACACTGTCACAGTTATGCAGTGTTTCATCATTATAAAAGTTAAATTATTATCTTAGAGAAGGACACTCCAACCTCTAAACATTGACGGGGCCTATTTTTTAATATGCTTGCTTACTAACAGACCTTACTAAATAAATTAGGAGGGTCTCAATATAACGTCCAATTTGTTTTCTACCGTAGCACTAAATTGAAGGAATTGAAATAGAAGTCCAAGCCCTGGCATATAGACTTTGGATCACTGCTTCATTATACATCTCATTTTCTTTCTCTTAATATTGTGGTGCATGTAATTTTGGTGGTGAATTTAAAAAAGGACATATTAGTGTTATCAGGCTTTAGGCTCTGATCTGCGCTGATACATTTGAAGGTCAGACCTCATAGAGGAAATGGAAATAAAGAGTATAATTTAATCTCAAGTGTATTGTAATAAAACTAGACACACAAAATGAACAGCAGACACAACGCACGGTCCATTGTTTTAAAAGCTGATGGACTAATTGTATTGCAACAAGGACCACTTTGGAATAGGAGAACACTTCCAGAGACACAATGAAATAAAAACTGAATGGATGGGGATATGGAAGTGCTTTGTGTTTGTGTCCGACAGAAAAAGACACACACTCCCATGACAGTGCATTAATTTGTTCTCTATTTTGTTTTTTCCGTGTGTTTTGAACTGTCCTCTTCCCCCCCCCCCCCTCTGTTTATTCAGAGTGAGCCTAAAGAGGAAAGTCTGACTGGTTGTGTTTTGTCTCCCACACAGGCTAATGATTGCTAATGTGTTAGCTGTTTTGGTGCTGTTTTCACAGAAAGTGCCAGATTTTCAGAGGAAAAGCAACACCACTTCAATTTGCACCTTGTCTTTAGAAATGTGTGAACAACAGCTAGGGAGTGCGTGCATGTGTTGCAGTGTTAACCAAACCCTCAGGGAATGGTCTTTAAAAAATGGCTTGAATGATGCTAGTTTCAAAAGAATAAGCATGAGAAAAGGGAATGATGAGGGGCATCATTAAAATAGCATATGGTGGATTCCTAGAGAAGTCCATACCAAATGTGTTGATGTAGAAATTCTGCTCTTACTTACAGTATTTTCACCCCGAAGATGCAGCGCAGATTAAAAATGACAGTGATTCATCTCAGTTTCAGCTGCAGAGATAGATATGTGAAACAAATCGCTGGCAATAAAAAAGACAATTTAGTTCCTAATGCGGGGGATTGGGCCTTTGTGACAGTCTCTATAAAGAGACTTAACGTCCCCCTCAGTGACTCCCCTGTCCCAAAGCCTCACTGCCACCTCTTCATACATATACATGGCTGCTAAGAAGATGGTTCATGAATACTATCAGGGACCGAGTCTCTGATAGTTTTGTCTGTGTTCCTACGTGAGTGTGTTTGAGAATGTGTGGCGATTTTTTTTCTTTTCTTCGAGACGTCGCATCATAAATGTTATTACTGGCTGTATATATTCAGCTGTTTCGCACAATCACCTCCACTCGCCTTGTCATCCATGCAGCAGTTGTAGTAACAACCAGTAAGGCTTTGTGTTCATCAACCTCAGCAGTTGTGTGTTTTTCTAACCATCACTGCCTGTAGAGGTACCTTCACCTCAAGCTTTGCTGGTAATGGTTTCTCTCTAGTGGGAATGTGTGCTTCAAAAGGCTTTTCTAGGGTTAACCCTTAGTATTGTGTGTGTGTGTGTGTGTGTGTGTGTGTGTGTGGTTTTTTAATCTTTGTGTATATGTTGTATGTGGGTAAAATCTTTTAATGCAACTGTTTATCAGAGGAAAAGCCTGAGGGCAAAACTCTCTCTCTCACTCACACACACACACACACACACACACACACACACACACACACACACACACACACACACACACACACACACACCCTTTAATGAAATGTTAGCTGCTATAGAGTTTTGTAGTAGGCCTGTGTGTCTCGGTAGAGAACCTTTTATTAGTAGTGACTTAGTATTGTGTATGTTCAGGGGGAGTTAGCTGCGTTAGACTGCAGCTGCCAGCCTTCTCTTTATTGCACTGTGCTGTAACTGAGCTGGAGTACTAGTCCCAAACCTGCGCTCTCTCTCTCTCTCTCTCTCTCTCTCTCTCTCTCTGTCTCTCTCTCTCTCTCTCTCTCTCTGTCTGTCTCTCTCTCTCTGTCTGTCTGTCTCTCTCTCTCTCTCTGTCTCTCTCTCTCTCTCTGTCTCTCTCTCTGTCTCTGTCTCTCTCTCTCGCTCTCTCGCTCTCTCGCTTTCTCTCTGTGTGTGTGCGTGTACCTGTGGCAGCTGTCATGAGCATGCTGTCTAATCATCTAATGTGTCACTCTTCACAGTGGAACATATTCCATACTCTGGTTGCTGTCACTCTACCAGGGAGCCATCACACCTCTCTGTTTAGTCAATCAGTGTTTTAATTGCACTGCAGTGGGAGTGTGCATGTGTTTGTCAGTGACACTCAACAACAGGCTGCACATGTATACTTGTGTGTATGTACGGACATTAGTTACCCATCTTTACCTTTTTAGACCAGTGATAGACCCAGACAAACACAGGACAGACAGACTTTCAATACAGAATGATAAAAAAACGTTGGTACAATGATGCACGTGGTGGATTTTTGGGTGCCTCTGACAGACACCAGTAAGGACTCAACTTGCCTCATGGTTGTTGCTTTAACTGGAGTAACTGTTCACACTGTGTGAAAGGGGAGCTTCAAAACACATCTTCCACATTTTGCTGCTACATATTCTGTAGGTATGCACTATTATAGTATAACTTAAATCTAAACATTAGCAGTGAAACATCTGCTGCTACTATTGAGAAGTGACATTGCTGTCCAGCAGGAGAGGGTGCTGAAAGAGTTGCTAGTTTAAACAGAAGTTTGATGTGATGCTGTCAAAATAAAATCTTTATGACAGGACTGAACTTACATGATTTTGATTAATTGGACCTTCACTGGCAGAAGACTTGATAATGACAGTGACTGGATTGCAACTGGGGCACCACTGTGACTGGAGCAGGGAGAGGGTTGGCAGTGTGTGACGAAAGAGGCCGTGCTCTCTGACAGACCTTGCTCTAACGCTGTCTAAAATATATGACTCCAGGTGATGCGCAGTGCTAATTAAAATTGATTACAGAACCCTGCTGGTTTTGTGCCCTTCAGTAATAGTTCTCCTCTCTCGGTACTCTTGTTCATTCATTCTCTCCACTTTTAACAGCTTTTCGTGTATTCTTCTCCCTGCTCTTTTACTCCTTTTTCATTTGGTGCTTTATTCCTCCCTTTGTGACAAGCCAGTTTGCGATGCATCTGATGATGATAGTAAGAATATTGTCATTTATTACTGTGATACAGCATACACGCACACACAGACTCACACACACAGGCACAAGGGTTTCTCAGCATGACCTTATTAAAGAAGTCATCATCATTGGAGGAAAAAGCTAAGTACTTGTGGAGAAAATGACACCACTGGTAATGAGGGCATTGCAATGACTTCCTCAATGAGCATTAGAGACCGAGACACAAGAAGAGGAGATGTGAAATGAGACAAAGGGCTAAAAGAACAAAAGGAAAAGGAGCAGAGGAGAGCAGGTGGGATTGATTTGGTGAGAAGGGGAGAGGCGGGCGTGGCCACAGAGATGCCAGGTGCAATGAGAGGGCTGCAGGCTGAAGTGTCCAGTGAAACCTTGGCGATGAGAAACGGAACACGGATGCCTATACATCAGCTCCTCGTTCTCCTTGACCACCTGTATCTCTGAACCATTCTGTCAATGTCTCGACCAATAGATTGATGCAGGAATCATTTTCCCTCAAAGTCTTTCCCTCTGTCTTTTTTCATAGCTTTATTTTTCACCGTCTCAGCTTGTCTTCCTCTAGTAGTTCAGTTCACATTCTCTCATCGCCCTGCGAGATCTACAGAGTCCACAGGTTTATGCTCAGGTTTTGATTTGTGTTTCTCTGTGTATGCGAGCAGCTGATGTGTATGTCTGCTTGTTTTGTGTATGTGTGTGCTATGTGCATACGTGTGTTTCTCTACCTGCCCAGGCTTAGGATTAAATGTCAGTCTTGTAGATTGATGTTCTCTCTGATAGAACGCCACAGCAGGAATGAATCGTTGCAGCTTACAGATGGAAATAGAAAGACACACTTGAAAGAAAAAAAAATATATATATATATAATATCGAGTTCAGAACACATGTGCGTCAACGCCGCACATGCACAGACTCAAATGCAGCAATTTCCATAGACACATTGCCAAAGTGGTGTGTTGACTGGTGATGGTCCATATTCAACATAGGATGAGGTTCTATGAGAAAGCATCAGCAGAAAAGGGCAGGAGGTTAAATGCTTCCTTTTTCAGCACATACAGGGGTCACACTCTGGTAATGTGCTGTGAGTGGCTGGCAGTGCGCCATGCGAAAAGGGCACACTTCTACAGTTTCAGCGAAGTGGAAGAGCTTGTGGGTGTGTGTGTGTGTGTGTGTGTGTATTTGGACATATATGAGTATGTACATGTGAAAAAGAGTGTGTATGTGCGTGAAGAGGGTGATTCATGGCCGAGGCCAGGGAATGCTGTACCTCTGCTGCAGTTCTGGCATTCATCCATTTTTTGAGAACATTTTTATCAGACTCTCCTCTGTGGATGACCTCACTAATGTCTGTGTGTGTGAGCCTTTGTGTATGAAATACTGTAGGTGTGGGTGGATGACACTAGTGCTGAAACAATTAGTTGATTGACAGAAACTTAACAATTTTGATAACCTATCAATCATTAAAGTCATTTATCAAGCAAAATGGCCAAATATTTACTGGTTGCAGCTTCTAAAATGTGATGCTATTTTTTTCTGGTTTATTTCACTGTAAATTGAATTACTTTGGGTTTAGGACTGTCTGTCAGACAAAAAGAGCCATTTGAAGACATTATTTTGGGCTCTGGGAAATTGTGATGGGCATACATTTATTATTTTTATTTTTATTTTTATTTTTTTTACAGTTCTCTGACAATTTATAGACTAAACAAATAATCAAAAGTTAATCGGTAATGAAAGGCTAGATGACACTAGATGTAACAACAACAGTTAAACATGTGCTTGCAACTACTTCAATGTTTTGTCACACTGAATATTTTTTTTCTCTTCCCCGCTGTCCCCTGCATCAGCTGTAAGAGGTTAGTACCTTCTTATCTCTATCACCACTCTTGTAACCTGTGACTGATACTGAACACGCTCTGTTTATGTGGTAGTATGAGTGAATGACATGAAAAGAGCCTTGAGAACTATTATAGGGCCTCTCTTGACTTCTTTTTTCCCTAAATTATGGTTTAAGATCGAGAATGGCTCTCAATACTTCTAGTGGGATTTTATGGTAGCAGACAACAGTAACAGTGTGTTTTCAGTACACCCACAAGAGTCCTACATAATACTAGATTTCTCATTTCTGGACTGAAAAAGACCTGCATGCTACATTTACTGGCTTTAAGTCAGAACTAGTCATGCTGGAAAATGTAATTCATTTCACAAAGTCCCATATTGTCCGGACTCTCAAGTTTATACATGAGCCTATCTGGCCTCTACAAATCCTCAGAAAGTGGAAACGTTCTTAGCGAGCAGCAGCAGAGGAGCTGTCCTTTGTGCTGAACTCACAGGAGATGTGAGAGCTGGAATTTACTGTCTCTGCTCAAGTTTTCTGCTGCAACACTGGGTAATGAATGTGCTGTTTGGGACACATGATTGTATCTAAGACATTATGAGAAGTCAGTCCTGCTTTTATGTTGAGTAGACAGTTTGTGCAGAACTCAGGAGATGAAAATTTGTTGTTTCACACTGGGTTTTTTTGTGGCTTTGCGACTGTCTATGTTTTCTTTCTCGCTCAGACACTCATCCTCTCGCAGTGTGTGCCTGCATTTATTTCTCCCTCCCTCTTTCTTCAGCGTGAGAAAACAATCAATAATGGTTCAACATGATTTCAATGTTTGATGATTGCCTTATGTACTTATACTTGGGAAATGTCTGTCAAACACACAGACGGCATTAAATAAATATTAGTGCACGTTTGGTCTTCTGTCTGAATACTTAAAGGCAGAGCTACAGATCCAAGCTGGTGTGTCTGTGAGGAATGGAGCATTAGTTGATCTGACGCCGGCTCTAGATATGAGGGATTCTGATTGATTTGGCTCAGTCCACAGGACAACAGTGAATGCAGCAGCATTGCATCTTGGTGCTGCTGTCAGAAAGAAACCTCATATTTCCAGTTTTGATGTTTTATTGCTTCTGACTGGAATTGAATTGTGCTTTTCTGAGCGCTGTTGTTTTTTATGACCGAAGGGCCCACAGGGACCCATTACAGACCCGTTGTGTAGTTTCAAAATGCCCTGGCATCAATTGGAATATCTGACTGGATGTTGCGCAGTTCCTCCCAAAAACTTACATTTCAGCAGTACAAGTCTTGAATCTGACAGCAGCAGTAGGTGTGAGTACTGAGTGTGTGTAAGCAGATGGTGGAGAGCAGAGATGGCAGAAGGCTCAGAACTGTCTTCACTTCCAGCTCGTCTCTCTCCATACATGGGAATGTTAGTTCACATCACACTGAGAAATGCCTCCAGCAACATCTTTCCTGCTGGTCCACATTTTCCAACACAGTCAATACAGCACTTACTCTACATACAGTGCGCACACACACACACATGCACACACACGCACACACACACTGTCCTCTTCAAAGAAAAGAGATGTTTGCCAGATGTGTACCATAGCTATGCGCTGTCTATCTGCCTTTTCTCTTGTTTGTACTTGTCTATGTTTATGCAAATGTGTGTGTGTGTGTGTGT